>PVIA01007732.1:0-79864 GCA_004024845.1 Tonatia bakeri
GGGACCGCGCTCCAGGGGCCCAGGCGCCGCGGAGGCCAGGTAATTGGTTTCTATTTTAAACTTCACTTTGTTCTGGCGGAGGTGGGGCGGTGGGAAAGGCGTGGCCCCCAGAGCGATTACGTAACTGTTCACACCTGATTTGGTGCTGCTCCCGGGGTTCCGCGCGGATTGGGGTGCACTAGCCCGGGCGCCCGAGGAGGGGCTGCCGCGTGTGGGTGTGTGTTCTGCTGGGCGACCTGCCCTGGCTCGGCGGGAGGAGCTGGGTGGACTGGGGCCGCCTCAGAAGCCCAGAGGTGCCCGTAGGCGTGGGCCGGGCCTGCCAGCGGGGTCCACTGCGTAACAAAGGGCAGGGCTGCGGGACCCTCGACCGCGCACCGCGCTGACCTACCAGCAAGTGACAAAAGGAAGTTTAGACGGTGGTCTTAGTGGAACACGAGTTCCCTTGTGAACCTGCCATTAAGTCTCGGATCCTGACTAAAGGCGACTTAAAAATGGATGTAGCTCCCCGCTGTGCTGGGTGATAAATAAATACCCTTGGAGAACCGACCGACCGGCGTGGAAGCAGGGATGGCGTTCTCCCCGCAGGATCTTCTCCGGATGACTTTCCAGGCCGGCCTAGGGGCACCCTTGGGGTATTTTGGTTGAGGAATGTAAGTGCTACTTTAAGGAAGGAGGCATGCGTGCTATTTCATAGGCTACTTTCTCCTTCGGAGTAAGCAGCTCACGTTGTCGTTTGTTTGTTCTTCCTTCATTTTCTCTGGCGTTCTTCGGCTGTGGCGTCAAAATCGCTGCCTTATTTATATTTACACAGACCGGCCAGGATTAAACATGCCACATGCCACTGCTGCGTGTGAATGGACAGCTCTCCCTCCCCTCTTGGTAGAATTGGAGTGGGCCGAGTGGTGCGGGAGGGTGCGGAGGCCGAGAGTTGGGTTACAGGCAGGGTGTCTTGGGTTTCACCGCAGAGCTGGCCGTGCCATCTTGAATGGGCCCCTGAGAAACCCAGCTCCGAGTGCCTCGGCTCAAGTATTTCGGTAATAGAGTTACAGTTTGAGTGTGCTCAGATGCAGACATAGCACGCGTAATGTTTTTCTTTGCCCATTTGTGGGACTTTGTGTTTGTGAACTTGCTGATTTGAGCGTCCTGAAACGTTCAGGGCATGTTAATGTTCTAAACAAATAATAATCCCGGGGGATGTGTGTGTGCTGCAGCTAACCCAGAGGCCCGGGAATGCCTCTCCGAAACGAAACCAGGCGGCTCCATGCACAGTTGTTAGGGACCGTGCTCAACAAAGGGCAGACAGGAGTTTTTGCTTTTTTTTTTTTTTTTTCCAGAGTCTCTCTCCCCCAGAGGCTGGCTGTTCTGAACAGACCAGGTCAAACACTGTGGCTTTGGGTGTAACTGCTGACCTGGGAATACTGTCCAGGACCAGAGTTAATCCCGTGTATTTGTAAACAACCTTTCAAGTGGCCTGAGCCATTTAGAGCTTAATCAGCCTGAAGGCCCAGCATTCTAACTTCACAGGATGTTGTCCCAGAAACCGGCCTGCAGCCACTGGAGGGAGAGATGGCTGTGGAAAGAGGTCAGTGCTGAAAGCCCATTGTGCCCACTTACACAAATTAAACTCCACCTTTATTTACCTGCTTGGGGGGTGTTGAGGTTGGTATAGGGAAGCATTTGATTGTTGCGATTGGCCGACCAAGGACAGGCAGCTTCTCAAAAGGATGCTGCCAGACCAGGTCTGCTCTCACAGACAACTTGTTTTCAGGCCTGTTTTCAGTCTTACGGGCCAGGGAGGAATGATGATGTGACCTGGAGGCTTCGGGAGGATGGAGTCTGGGATCGCTCTCGAAAAGCCAGTACTCGGTTTGTGGGGTCGTTGTGGATTTTTATGTATTCGCTCTCAGGGTCTGTATTTGTATTGCTCTTATTCATAATTCACCAGAAGGAATCTTCCTGAAGTCTTGAGGGAGTGGTTGGCTGGCTGGCTGGCTGGAGGCTGCGTGTCGCGTCTCAAGGGCATTACACCTTGATGCCGGGGAAACAGGAAACTGGGAGAGGAGCCGCTGATGTGCATTGCGGAGGAGCCTGCCCAGACTCGTGTGACGTGCTCCTTTGCAATGTCCGAGGCCGGGCTCTGGCTCGGCTCTCCCTCCCTCTTCGTTGGGGAAGAGGGCGTCTGTTAGTTATATAATTAAAAATGGCATTTTGCTTATCGTGTGACTAGATTTCTGAGCGAACTGGGCTTCTCTGCCACAGGTGGAGGGGACAGGTGACGTGTGTTCACGTTGGCATTCGATGGCCGGGTTAGCTGGAGACATCGACCCCAACCCCAGGTGAGAGCGTGGCTTTCAGGGGCAGTCCCCAGCTGATGGGGGAAAGCGGGAGGACGCCAGACGTGTTTGATGGGGTGCTGCATTGTAAATACTGGGGTGTGGAAGTGACTTCCCAGTTCAAAAGCAGACACTGTACATGCTGTGACTGTTGACACATTTAGTGCGTGTGGGCAGAGCTGTTCTGACACAACCAGTTCCTTCTGTCACACGTGCACCTCTTGGCCGCCCCGGCGCCCGCTCATCCAAAGTCCTGGAGGCCGTGGGGGGCATCTGATGAACCCTCATCTTACGGAACGTGGTCCAGGGATAGCTGTGGGCCCGGCTGCCCCGAAGAGTGCTCCTCCCCCAGCGTGGGCCCACCTGCTGCCTGGCGGGCGCCGGGGCACCTGGAGCCAACCTGGAGCCACCTGGGCCGGCTTACCACATGGCGGCTTTGACCTTAGCTCCCGGGGTTAGTAGGGTCCAAACTTGACTGTAGCTGTCGGACCCTCACTGTGTTGGTGGAGATTCCGCCTTTTTCAGGTGGATTGCACAACTGGGATGTGGGTGTGCTCTGCAGCCGGACCCTGCGGTGGGCGGAGATGACGTGTGTCCTGCAGGTAGATGGCAGGAGGCAGACGGGAGGTGGATGCTGATTCGTGGCCTCGGGCTACGTGCCCTCTGCCTGGGAGTTGAGGGAGCATCAGTGGTCCAGCTCTTTTCTGCACCGGGCTTGGCGCTGCGGGGGGTGTGAGCTCACTCGTGTGACTGTGGCCCTCGACTCCCTCCTGGACTCCCTGGCCACTCACCCCCAACCTTCCTCCCCCATGGCCAGCAGGTGCTGGCAGCAGCCGATTAAAGGTTTGAATGTGTCTTGGGGCCTTGAGACGGACAGCGTTTTCCAGAGTCAAACCTTGGCCTTGGTCCTTTTTGGCTCCAGGAACTAGTGTGTTTTGGGGGGCAGGAGGCGGCACTTCTCTTTGATGGAGAGGTGACCTCTATGCTGAGTGAGGTGAGGTCACAGCCCGTCCCCAGTCTCCCCTAGAGGTAGGGGAGCGGTTTCTGGGGGCGGGTCCTCTTCATCACTGGACTCTCTGTGAATGCTCTTGCAGCACGCAGGAATAGTGGCAAATTGTCACAACCCCATTTTAGGAAAGGAATCCCATCAAATGGTTACGAGGAGCTTATTAAATTAAATCAACCTTGGGAGACAACTAAGAACAACTTCATGAATTTAAAACGTCTCATCCACTTCTTGAAAAAGCATCTTTATGTAAAACTAAGTTTCCTCAACAGAGGGCTGCTTCAGGGGCATGGCTGAGCTGTAGGAGGGGCGTCCACGGGCACCGTTTGTGCTTGAGATCTGCTGGCTGCCGAGGTCCCCAAGCACGTTCGAGCAGCCTAGGGAATTGCACGGCGGTAACTGTCGTGTGTGTGTGTATTCTTTGTCCCTCCAATCTGGCTGCACGTGATTTGAGCAGCTGAAGCTTTTCTTTGCGAAGCTTGCCCGGCTGTCAGATTCATGTCCAGAAGGAGATGTTTTCCAGCGGCGTGCGCGTTCGAAGGGGAAAGGAGGGTGATACACCGTGGCTTGTGACTTTCCTTAAAAGTAGTTTCCCTGAGAAGATGGGGCTTCTAGGCTTGGCTTCCAGTGGCACGGGAAAGGACAAAGCAGGAGCAATTAGAAATGCTACTGTTAGCGCAGGATCATGTAAATATCTGTCAAGTAAATGGGAACCGAAAACAAATGGTTTAAAATGCAACTGCACCAGGTACAGACACATTTGTGCTGTTTACTTCAGATGTTGCCTTCTTTCAGGTCGATTTCCTTTCTGTTTCGGGTCTGTGTGTGTGTGTTGGTCAGGGATTTAACCCAGTTAAGTTCCCAAACTCACTTTAAGAAAAAGGTAGTATACACGGTGGGGCAGAAGTGCATTTACTGTTGTGTGTGTGTGCAAAACAGAGTTTCCTCTTGTGTTGTTGTTTATTCATTGTTGTGTTGTTTTCCCCGTGAACAAGAAAGGGGAAGCCGGCCGGCCACCTCCCCCCTCCCGAGTTCTGATGGAGTGCAGAGGGCTCCTCGGAGGAGCTGCGAGAACAGGGAGAGACACTAACGTGTTTCCTCCTCGAGGCGGCATTCACCTGGTGTCCTACTCTTGCAGAAACAGGTAGGCGTGGCGCCCCGGGGAGGGGCTGACGTCAGCTCAGCCCTGGGAGACAGCCGTCCTCCCGTCCCTGCGCTCCCGGAGGGCCGAGTGCGCCCAGGCGACACGTGCTGTGGGCTCTCAGGGGCCGTGAAAGGGAGACTTAAAAACTGAGGTTTTGTGTTAAAGCGCGGTAGTTTTTTCTTAATGGCTGAGAATTTAAAAAAATTACTTGTTTTCAGCGTTATTTAGTAAATGTCGACAAACCCTTTCCTCTTCAGCTCTTCCCATGTGAGAGGAGAGGGTTTGTTTAGGAATTTTTTCCTTTGTTTCAGAAGAGGGCAACATGTGTCTGCCTCGGCCATATGGCTCCGTTTAACCTGTGCTGCTCCGGCCGCCTGGGCTCTGCGCTCGCCCTGATTGGTTTCTGCGCTCCAGAATGTTCTTTGGAATTTTGCTCGGTGCTGGGTGCGTCGAGAGTTGTGTGAGAGGCTGTTCCCGGCTCGAGCGGTCCGGCAGTGAGCCCAGGTCCCTGTTTTGGTTCCTGAAGTAACTTCTGCGGGAAATCGTTCGGCTTCTGTGTGGACGGATGGAGTTGATTCGGGGAAGCACAGGGCCCCACGCGGGTGGTTGAAACTGTGCCGCTGGTGGGCAGGCCGAGGCGGGGCTGGCACCGAGAGCTGAAAGTCGGTTCCCCTGAAAGACGTGCCTTTTCTTTATATTTATTTATTATTTTTTGGATGGATGGGTGGATGGATGAGTGAACAGATCCTATTTCATAGTGTTTTACTTTCATGTCTTTAAATAATTTTTTATCTTTCAATGAAAGATAACGTGCGACATTGTATCAGCTTCAGGTGTACAACCCAGTCCAAAAGACGGCTCTGGTAGTGCTTGGTCGTCTTCAACTTCATTCGAAACAGTTTTCTTGGATCGTGTTGTGACAGCTGTCCTCTCAGCATGCATTAAAACATCTTGTCGACACTGGTGGGTTTTTGTGTGGCCATTTTAACAGTGAAGATGGGAGAAGATAAGCAGCGTTTTGGCATAGTACGCTTTATTCTTTCAAGGAAGGTAAAAATGCAGCTGGAATGCAAAAGAAGGTTTGTGCAGTGCGTGCAGCAGGTGCCGAGATGGATCAAACGAGTCGGAAATGGTGTGTGAAGTTCCGTCTGGAGATTTCTCGCTGGACGACGCTCCACGGTCGGGTAGACCGGGTGACGTTGACAGAGATCAAGTCGAGACACGAAGTGAGGAACTGAGAACAGTCAGCGTTCCACTCCGGGAGAGACAGCCGACACACTCACAAGACCCAAAGCAGTCAAGTTCCTGGTGGAAAGGAAAATGCATCTTCTGTTTTACGGAAAACAACTAGACGGGGTTTTCGGCCAAGCGGGAAGAACTTCCCAGGCGCTCACCCCGCTGCATCTCGCACCCCCAGCGTCTCCCACGCGCTGGAATCCCCTGGAGGCAGCTCTGTGGTGCCCCACCCGAGGGTGTGTTTTGTTCACACGGGCTGCACGTGTTCGAGCGTGGGGGTTGACTTGCATGGAGTTCACAAGGGGGTCCTGCAGCCACGTCTCAGGAGCGGATGGATGTGCTGAATCACAGAAGATTCGCCTCCGTTTTTAGCACCCTGTGTAGGCCCTGTCCCTGGTTGAATCCATCTGGTCGGCTTCTGTGACACTGTTTTCCCTGTCTTGGGGCAGGAAGTGGACACGCTTGTCCCCATGTCTGTGTGCACCCGCAGTGGGGCCGCCGAGCACAGGAGGGTGGGCCTGACGGCCGCTCGGGGAGTGGCAGCTGCGGGCGGGGGCGCGCTCGGGCTGATGCATAATTTATGTTGACATTATCCGTGGCTCGGAGAGAACACTTTATGCCATTTGAGAAAATACCATCATGCACGTGGATAATCACATCCCCTCACACTGAGCCTCGTCCCGCCAAAGCTGTTCCCATCTCTAGTGTGACCATTAGCATAATGACGATGATGTGCCCCTTGGTAACGCCGGGCACCGTGGAGGGTCGCAAGACGGTGGAGCGCGGCACGGCCCCGGCGCTCACACAGCCTCCTCGTTTCAAAACTGGCCTTTGACTTTTTAAAATAAGACGCGGGGAAGAGGGTCTCTTGTCTGAAGCCGGCTCGGAGAGTATGACTGTGAGCGAGTGAACGGAGAATTTAAAGGTACTTGCCACAGCTGGGTGAGCGTGGGGACCATTCTGTGGGGGTGCGGGATCAGAAGTAGGGTTAAAATTGCCCTCCGTAAATTACCTTGGTGACAGAAAAGCAGAATCTGTTCATGGTTTTACAAGAAGATTGCTTATCAGCTATTTTCTAGGTTGATGGAAGACGATGACCTGCGTAGAGCCCGAACTTGGGAAGGAAAGGTTAATTTTCCTGACGGCTGCACAGGTTCAGTATCTGCAGGAACTGGGGAACGTGAGGATCTGCTGCAGGTGGAGTCCGAGGGCTCCTGTGCCTGTGGGAGACGATCGTGTTTGTTGTGAAGGGACCAGGAGCTGCTGGGCCGCACGGTGGGTCCACCCGCTGCCCCTGGACACTGTGGACACCTTGGGACGCGCGCTGGGCCCCAGGGGCAGCGGACGGATGGGTCCATGCCGCGGTTTCCTCCACCGCCCCGGCCAGAGCCGAGTTCGTGGGGCTCTTCCTGCACAGCGTGGGTTTCCCTCGGTTGGGGCGGTGGGTCGATTCTGCGGCGTGACCGTGAAGGAAAACCACCGACTTTCACGGTCATCTCCGTCTTTGGGACGCTCTGTCTGCGCTTGTTCCGGAAGGTCGGTGCCAAGAGTTGCACATAGGTCACAACGGCGGGGGCGAGAGATCTTTCTGGGCGGAGCCTGATGTTTGCCGGGAACGAAGCTCAGAAGGACCCAGAGACCGGGCCCGGGGGAGGGTGGCGGACGGGCTGCAGGCAGGATTTCCGGACTCGCAGTTCACACCCCTCGGGCTGACCGCACAGCGTCGGGCGGGAACAGGGCCCCTGCGAGCCGAGCTCGCCCAGCGCAGTCCTGCCGCCCAGTGCAGACCGGGCCAGCGCCCAGGGACTTGGCGGGAGGCAGCGTACCGTCCCCGCACCTGTTCACTCCCGATGCAGAGCTGGAGCTCCAGAGAGAAGAGGAGTTGACCAGGGTTTTGCGTCTCTCCACGGGGACGTCGTGTCAGCGTGAGAACTGGACGGGGTCCCGTTCAGAGGGACAGCGGTGGCCAGAGCCACGAATCGGTGCCCCAGTCTCTGGAGGCCCCGCAGCCATGAACACGGATTTCCTGCTCAGCATGGAGCCAGGACACACAGATTCTTGGGGAACCCAATGGCAACGTCCACATGAAACCACTCTTCACGAGAGTAAATATAGAGGGTAAATGTGACCAGTGTGGGGGAGAGAGTCCTGGAAGGAAGAAAGCACCAAAAACTTCTGGGGAGAGGGACCGGAGAAGGTGGGTGGTGGTGGGGACGGTCCAGCCTCTCCTGGGGGCCTGTCCTGAGCTGTGTGCAGCGAGGGGGGACCAGGGTGCGGGGTTGGGCGTCTGCAGGGCTGGTTCTCCATGTGACGGAGCCCAGCCTCGGGGCCCAGGCAGGCCGGGGCTTGAGCAGGAGCAGCAGCGGCGTCCTTGGTGCAGGTGGGCAGGATGGCCGCCGAGACAGGAGCAGCTGGTCACTGTGGAACGTGCCTTGCCCTCTCTCCGCTCGAGTGGCAGTTCAGATGCACCACACACAGCCACCCCGGATGGCCGGTTGCCCTATGGACGCTGGCCGCCTTGCCAGTGTGTAGGGGGGTCCCCATCCCCTCAGTTGGCTCTGGGGACCTGAACAGGGCCAGGAACCACGTAGAAACCCCGCCTCCTTTGCATTCTGGCCGAGGTTCTAGCTGTCCTCTGCGGAGGAATAATTAGTAAGTTGAGACCCCAGTTTTGAATGCGTCTTCCCTTTCCCGAAGAAGATAGTACTGAGAATTTTTTTTTTAGTATAAATGGAATTTTAAAAATTATCTCCCTCAACCCATATCCTGGGTAGTTTGCTGCCTTTCTAGAAACTTCTCAGAATCTCTGATGACCAGTGTGAAGCAAGAGGCGCCCCGGTCACTGTGTGGGGTGCCAGTCCTCCTGGCCGTCATCCCGTGTGACAGCGGCATGTCTGGGAGTCTGCGTAGGCCTCAGGCGCTGGCGGCTGGCACCCTGCTATGTCCGCGTCAGTCGCAGCCACTGGCTTCCGCACACCCGTCTCATCCCGTCAAGGGCACGTGGTGCCCTTGGGGTCACACGTGAGACACACAGCGAAGCATACACACCAACCAAGCAGAAGACGGAAGGGTGGCAGGCCATGACGAGGGGAAATGCCCGTGACCGGATCACGGCGTTCCCTCCGGAGGTCTGTGTGCTTGAACCACAACTCGGCGTCTGCCTTCACCTAAAGCAAGAGTGAGACGTGGCCATTCGTCCGCCCAGTAGCTGAGAAGGGCAAAACTCCCTAATTCCCCCATGAAAGGGGAGCCTTTTTTAGCTGTAGCCCGAAGGAAAATTTTTACATGGAGGTCGCATTGGCTGTTTATGCACACAATTGTCCGCAGGCACGTGCCCGGAACAGTGGTAAGTCCAGTGTCACTGTGGCTTTTCCAGAGGTGGCAGCTCTGGCAGGAAGGACCGAGGGCACGTGAGCAGAGTGCGAGGCATTGGGGGCCATTCTGAGTCTCCGTGACCATGTGCTCCGTCACTGGGCGTGACAGTTCCCGTTGCAGCTCAAGTTCCGTCTTCTTACCGACGACTCACTACAGACTGGAGACGACCTTGTCGAATGCCTGGACAGCCAGCGCCTGGTTGGAGCCCCTGTTCTCCGCGAAGCTCCTTTCTGTCCACACACAGCGGCCAGACGCCTGCCTTTCTGTGTCCTGTTTACGTGCATCCTGCTGGCTGGGGGGAGTCCCGTTGGTGCCTCCCCCCGCCGTGGGGACACTGGAGCCCACACGGGTCGGCACCTCGGTCACCGTGCTGGAGCTGGATTGCCAGAGCAGACCGTTCTGGGGGCAGTTGCCCTGGGTTTGCGGTCTTCCTTGTGCTCGTTCAAACGTGGAGAGTTTATTTGCATTTTGGTCGAGCCGTCTGGCATTGTATCACCTTATGGGAGACCAGGGTCCCCCCTACTGCCCCCTCCTTCCTAGGTGGCTGGAGTCACTGGTGAGTCACCCAGGAGGAGCTGGGAGCTGCTGTGTGGTGTCCCCTGAGCTGGGACCAGTACATGGCCCTGTGTGCCTTGAAGACAAGCAGAGGTCTTGAGTAATCCATCAGGAAAGAAATTGTCGGGGATCCTAGGGTTTGAAGCAGGGAACCGTCCCCACTCCATCCGGCAGGAGGGGCTGGGCCCTGCGCTGGCCCCCTGCCCCTCGCCCCTGTTTACCAGGTCGGCATAGGGACGGCCCACTCACTGAGCTCCAGAAACCGGTGCCTGCATTTCTAAAACTCCAGGGCAGGGGTCACGGACTTTTCCTCGGGGTGGGGGGGTGCGGATACTAAGTGTCTGGGGCCCACCTCACATTGGCACGACCCAGCGCGGCCGGGAGCCTGGGGCCAGGTGAAGACGACACCCCGGCCGGTAGACGCACGCCACGGTGGGCCCAGACTTGGATTTCCTGTCACCTCTCGTGTCACACAGCAGCATTTTTCTGATTCTGATCCAGCCACTCTGAGGACATAAAAACCATTGTAGTCTGCAGGCCCCGCAGAAACAGGTGTCGGGCTGGGCTTGTGCACCGGCTGCTGTTGGCTGACCCGAGGGGCCCGCGCTGCCTGGGGGACTCCCATGCAGCTGCCGTGGCGGGTTTCTCCAGCGACCACGTGAGAAAGGGTTACAGAAGCGGGTAAAGGGGTGTCGGTATGTTTCATTTCACCGGTGAGATCCGAAGTGCTGCTTGGTCCTGTAGGGTGGTACGCAGATCGTTACTGAGGAACGTTTGTATTTTTTTTTACACTAAGTCTCTGAAATCCGGCGTGTATTTCACACTCACAGTCCATCCCCCTTTGGCCTTGGCGCCGTCGGCCCCCACAGGGGGTGAGGCAGCTATTGTAGGGGTGAGGCGAGGGAACCCCGACTGTGACCCATGGCCAGGTGCTGACGGTGAGTCCGGAACGGACCTCCACTCCGCAAGTTCAGCTATTTTTAAACAAGGACGTTGAGGGCAGGTACGTACGTTACTTGAGCGCTCTCTCGGCCAGATCCTAGCTGTCACAGGGGAAGGTGCCTTTGACCACCCGGGAATGGGCGCCAGGAGCCCCTGGGGCCCCGCAGGGCACGGGGCAGGAGACGGGGGCCAGGCCCACCGTGCATCTGCCCCGAGTCCTGGCCGAGTTGACTGAGGGTGCTCCTGGATCGGACCCACCACCCTGTCTTAGTGTCCCCGCAGCTGACCCGCCTCTGAGACAGAACCCGGTAGCCGGATGAGGTGACTCTGTCTCGGTCGTGGGGAGAGGGAAGCTGAGCAGGTCGGACACAGCCTCCGAGTGGAACCTGCCTGCAGGCGTGCGGCTCTGGGTCTGGTGTGGCGCCTGTGCCCACCCCTTCCAGGGCCGGGTGGGCGAGGCCTGCCAGTGACAGGAGCCCCGAGGGCTCAGGGGGAGTTCACCAGGTGCAGTGCGTGGCCTGAGGGTTTTGGAACACAGAGGGACCATCATGGCGGTCTGAGTTCATTCTCTGTCTTGCCCAGTGACCACTTCACAGCCGGCGTGAAGGCCGTGTGGGGGGTCTGGTCACTTCTGCTTGTTGTGTGCTGTAAACATCGCCCGTTTTTTCGAGGAGAGGCGAGGAGTGTGGTGTCATCGAATGAGGGGGAAGTACGAAGAGCTCCGTTCACCTCGAGATACCAGAAGCAGACGTGCAGAATGGAGACGCTGGCTCCTCGGCCTGGGCGCCCGGTGCACCTGCCGCAGGAGCCAGGTGGGCCTGGCTTCTTGTCTGTGCCCGGGGGTCAGAGCGGCGGAATGCCCACCACGTGCTGCATTCCTTCTGTCGAGGAACAGAAGACCGGAGGGAGGCGACAGCCCCCCAGCGCCCCTCCCCCGTCCTCACGGGCCACATTCTGCCCCTGGTGCCGGATCTTTGAGACCTCGGTGGCTGCCTGGGGGGCCAGTTCGCTCCGGCTCTGAGCGGAGCTCGGGGAGGGCTTGCTGCTGTGGTCTGCAGTCCTCAGGGTGGTGTGGTGGGCAGACCTTTCCATCCGTCCTCACAGTGGCTCTGGGACAGATGGGTGTCATCGCGCCTTTCAAGGGGGTCGTTTGAGTGTCATAATGTTAATAGTAACAAGGAAGGAGATTTCTCCTCCTCGATGGGTAATAGTAATGGCTCAGAAAAGCTCTTCTTAGAGGAAGGGAAGTAAGTAACTTTGTCAGAGTAAACCTGTCTCCTTCCACAGGGCGCTGCTTTCAAGGGGCCGAGGGTGGTCCCGCCCGCAGTGTTTTCTGAGTGCGAGCCCCCGGCTCCCAGGAGTCGGGTGGAGACACGCAGAGGGGCGTGAAACAGTCCTGCCCCCGGGGCGGACCAAGGGGCCGTTTCGGGGGTGCCGGGGGTGTATCTGGGGCAGTCTGGGAGCCAGGCGGAGGGAGCAGTGGCATCAGCCTCAACCCGCGAGAGAAGCACGTCGAGCTGGTGCGTTTAGTCAGCGCCTCCAGGTGGGCGTGCAAACGCTGCATGCCCAGTCCTCCCCGTGTGGCTCGAGACCGCTGATCTGTGGGCGGTGGGTGGCCTTCGGTCCCATCTTCAAGGTGAGACAGGGGTAAAGTGCTCCCTCATTCTGGCTGGCCCTGTTCTCAGCGACAGTGCCGTGGCTCACCTGGTCTTCGTGCCTGTAAATCAGGTGTCCCGCTCAGTGAGTTTGTTATTTTGACCGAGGGTCAAGCTCCGTCTCTTCCCCTGTCCATCACCGAATCGCTTCTCTTGTGGTCAACTGGTGGGAACCAGACGGATTCCGTTCATTCTCTTGCCTGTGGAGTCAGTCACTGGATCAATGTTCAGAAGGCTTACCCGCTTTTTATTGTTTAATAAGATCGACCAGGGTTCAGGTGGAATAACAAAGTCCAACCCCACATTGTTCAGCTGTGATAAAGAGCACGGCTTATCCTTGAGTGTTTCCGTGTTTCTGTGGGCCGGCAAGAGCGTGCTGTGGGTGTCCTGGGTGCGTGCCCTAGGCGCGTGCCCTGGGCGTGTGCAGCCTGGGCCCACAGTGTGTCCACCTGGAGCAGGTGAGCTTCTGAGTGGGGATCCCAGTTAGTGTCCGACCTGAACCTCCCCGGAGAGCTTTGCAAATCTATATGTGTCTCAACAAGTTAGATTTTGTAAGTGGGCCTTTGTCTTGAAAACCACTTGAGCCTCCATCGCTGGGCACCCCCTCTTAGCCATTCATCCGTCTGGGGGGAGTCCAGAGCTTAGCAGTTTCTACCCAGTCAAGTGCGATTTCTAGGCGTTCCGTTGCCCGGTCTGCTGGTCGGCCGGCACTGGTGACGGGCACGCTCGAGCGTTCTGATGCAAACGGCCCTTTCTCAGACCAGCCGTGACTGAGTGTGGAGGTCTGTGGCCATCGGACATGGGACCGCGGGCTTACACTGAGTCCCTTGGGTCAGAATTCCGGTCGTGTTCCTCTGAGAGTCACTCTGCCTCACTCGCCAGAGACACCTGGAGTTGGCACTAGGAATTCGGGCCGTGTCGTGCTCTTAAAACACAGGGGTCTCGGTGCCGAGAACCCGCCGCTCCTGCCCCGACCTCGCCACCGCCTGTGTTTCTCCCGTGGAATCCCTTTGCCGGCAGCGAGTTCAGCCAAAGGTCGTTATTGTGGGGAACTGAGCCAAGCTCCTAGATGTGAAGATGGAGCTGGAAGGGAACACGGACAGACAGGTACCTGGGAGCTTGGTTGTCTGTTTCTCTCGCGTGAGGCAGTGAAGACGGAATGAGCGCTTCACTTTAAGACATACGGAGGTTTTCAAAAGCAAGTTTCACAGAAATCTGCAATGGTCTGCACATGCCTCCCTTCCCCTTTTGGTGTCGCAGAGGGGGCTTGGGGAGGGCGTGGCGTCACAGTGGGTGGCATGTCGTTTTCACCTCACTCATCTGGGTCCCTTCGTTACCTCCCCTGCCCGAGTCGGAGGCCTGCTTTTCAGAGAGTGACACGAAAGGCACAGGTCTGGACCCCAGTCTTCCTCACCTTTGCCGTCAAGATACTTACAATCTAAGGCGGAAATCGCGTCTGGGAACCAAAGAACGGTTAGACTTTTCCCTGCACGGATGTGATTTTTATGGAAGCGACTATGGATTGCCTGCCACGTGCTAATCACTGTGTCGGGCGTGTAAATGCACGAGGTTAATGACCACTGAGATTTTCACAACTTCGCCCTTTAAGGAACGTGCAGAGGGCACTTGCTCGCTCACTCCCATAGGACAGAAGGTGGCTGCGAGCAGCCTGTCGGTGCAGCCGGCCCCTGGGAGCTGGACGTCCACCCCAGGAGGCCACCCGGTGTCCACTCCACCCTGTCAGGGGTCTGTCCTGGAATGCAGAGAAACCCCCCACTGCGCAGTGTTCCTGTGGGCGTCGTTCTTTGGGAGAAACTCAATGTCTGGGATGCAGGGGCACCGTAACTGAGGGGAGGGTGCCAAACTCTCTAACTTCAGGCATCGAAATGCCATCCACAGCCAGCCCCAGTGACTGTGAGTGATGGCCGGTCCTCGTCCCCATGGGGTGTCGTTGGTCCCTTAAGTCTTGGCCAACGGGATAGGGAAGATCTCTCACTGTGTGCCGGAAGCTTGAAGTGGTGTCCATCACTTCGTAGGTTTCCGACCATTTTCTTTTTCTTGTGAATCGCCTGTTCATTCACTCGGCCAGTTTTCCTTGAATTGTTGCTTTTAAGAACACTTGGGTTATTGGGACGATCACCTTGTGCTTTGTGTTGGTTGCCGTTTGTTCACCCTTCTGTCTCTTACATCACCTGTGCGTTCTTTCTGCTCGGGAGCTTGCAGATAGCCTGTGCCTGAACTGTTTCTCAGTACGTCCGAATTCAAAGTTTTTGCATATGAGGGATGGAGGCATATATAACAGTCCTTTTCATTTCTTACACGGTTATTGGCCTGGTTACTTTTTCTGTTGATTTCTGAGTAAATTTTGGGCATTTATATTTTAGTAGAAAATCATTCATTCATCCGTATTACCCAATTTATTCATCCAGAATTTTGAAAAACGTATTCTTCTAAAGTTCCTTTTGTTGGTGGTCAGTAACCCTAATTCCTCCCAATGCGTGACTTTTTCTTTGTTTAAAACAGATTTTATTTATTTCATTTGTTGGAGGGAAGGGAGAGAGAAAGGAAGGAAAAGGGACATCCACTGATTGGTTGCCGCACGTCCCCCATCTGGGGTCCTGGCCTGCAACCCAGGCCTGTGCCCTGACTGGGAATCGAACTGGCGACCTTGAGGTTCGCAGGCCGGCACCCAACCCACTGAGCCACGCTGGCCAGGGCCTGCTTTATTTCATTAAGTCAGCTAATCATTTTTCTCATTGGGTTATCAAAGAACCAATTGATTTATTTATCAGTTTTAGTTTTTTTTCCTATTAGTTAGTTTTTAAAATGAAATGTGAGGGATTTAATCCTTTTTGTTAGTTTCTGACCCAGTCGTTTGGTTTACGACCCACTGCCTCTGAGGCCGGAGCTGTTTCTACACAGAGTTTCAGGAGAGGTTTCGGTTGCACTTTGCTTTCCTCTCCCTCCCGAGTCCTTACAGAGAGTCTGACGTTTGCCAAACGTCTGAACTTTGGTAGGTGCTGTTTCTAGGTGTCCATTTGGTGTCCCAGTCCTACATCATGAGCCCCCGAGACCCCCGAGAGCTGCACCCTTCCTGGGGTTGCAGCCGTGAGAGGCCATCTGTGGGGTCAGGGTGGAGGGGCCAGCTCTTCCGTCACCCGTTAGCAAGGTGGCAAGTGTGGGGTTCGGTACTCACACATTGCGTAAACCTTCCTTTTTGATTTGAGCCCTCTGCCGTTACGGTTGTCTTCAGTCTGCCGGGTGTAGGGAGAGCTGTCATTTCTCCCGGGCCACTTCCTCTCTGGTGGCCTTCCCGTGTGTTCATTGGGTGTTTGCTCTGGATTTTACTGTGTTTTTGACTTCAGGTTTCGGGACAATTAACCCTCTTTGTGATTTCTCTCTTTTACCCTTAATAATGACACTGTGGCTTTTGTGCAAACTTAGTGCCTTTTTGAAACCCTGAATTAAACTTTCACTGATATTTTCCCTCTCATTATTGCTTTTGTTCACATTTTTGTGGTATACTTTGTGCCCATGTCTCTTTTCTGAGTTCCTTCGTTTTAGGTGTCTGTAGAAAACACATAGGATTGAGTTCTTTATCCAATCACAGAGTATTTTTTAATAAACAATTTTATCCATTTATATTAATGCTAAAGCATTTATTTTTTTCTCTCCTAATTAAAAAAACTTGTTTTACGTTCCTCCCTTTTTTCCTTCATTTTCTGTTCATTGGCCTCTGGTTTCCTCTCCTTTAATTTTTGATATCAGAAGACATGTAGAAAGTCTGATGTTTCCAGTTCCACTGGTGGTTACATCTATAACTTTTGCTGAAACTGTGTTTCTCAATTTGTGAACTTCAGTAACCGCGTTGGTTTCCTCTTTGGGGAAGATGGAGCAATTAGTGCCCTCCTGGTGCCTTCTTCCTCTGTCTTCACCGCGTCTCCTCTGCCCACGTCGCACAGCAACTCCTTTTTTGGATGTCGTTTTGGTCTGTTGTTGCTAATTTATTATTTTACATTACGTATATTTAATTTCAAGAAGCGCCATAATGACATGTTTAGCCCACGGGCAGACCGCGGGTGTCTGGATTTGCTTCTGTTCCTGTGCTCCCTGGGCTCAGCGATCCCGGCCAGACTCTCGCGCTGTTACTTTCCTGCCGACGCCTGAGTCCCCTCGGGTGGGACCAGGGGACCTTCGCACGAGGCTCGGGAAGGACGTGCTGGCCGGTGGGGACGCTGGTCCTGTGCACAGCCAGCTCCCTGAACGGGGAGGCACCTGCGAGAGCCGAGCGAGGGCAGTGGTCCCAGCGTGCGTGCGTGCGTGCACGTGTGCGTACGTGTTCGCCGCACGTGCTTGCCACGTGTGCACGTTTGTGCGTGCGGGCCCCTGCGTACGTGTTGGTCACGTGCGCACGTTTGTGCGTGTGGCTGTGCGTGCGTGCGTGCGTGTTCGCCGCACGTGCTTGCCACGTGTGCACGTTTGTGCGTGCGGCTCCTGCGCACGTGTTCGTCACGTGTGCACGTTTGTGCGTGCGGCTGCGTGCGTGCGTGCGTGCGTGCGGGACGCGTGGTAGGCAGCTGAGCGCAGCCCGGCCTGAGGTGTCCGAGGCTGTGGGGGACGGAGGTCAGGACTGCGGGTGAGGTGAGACCCGGGCGGGGCGGGCGGTGCCGGACATGGGGGCGCCCTGCAGCGGCCGAGGAGGGGCTGTAGGGTCCAGGGAGGGTCGCGCTCTCCACTGCACGTGTGACCGTGAGACGAGAGAGGTGACGTCCTGGGCGCAGTGGGAGGGGGAGGGGCTGCGGGAGGAGCGGAGGGCCGAGGGCGGGCGCCGAGTGGACGAGGTGCGTGCTGGGCCGCCGGCAGAGGTGCCCCACCGCCGGCGTTTGCTTCCATTGTCGCCTGCGCTGTGCCGTCACCGGGGCTGGGCTGCAGCCGGGGTGTCTCCTGGGTGTGGGGGGTCTTCTGTCAGGACGTCACACAATCCAGTGGGACCGTCCCTGGTCCGCGAAGAGGCCTGACCGCCCTGCATGGCGTGTTCCAGCCGTGGTGGCTGCGGCCCCCCGGACCCCAGAGACGCCTGGTGTGTGTGGCCCCCGGGCCGGTGGCTGAGGATGGGGACCGATCCCTCTCGTCTGCCCAGTGTCCGCCGCACGCAGCTCTCGCCTGGGAACCGGTGGGGCGAAGATTCAGCCCGCGGAGCGGAGGCCCTCCCCCAGCCCTGGGGAGAGGACGCGGCGGGCCGGAGCCCCGATGGGTGGCAGGGCGGCAGGGCGGCAGGGCGAGGCGGGACGCAGCTCAGCCTGTCGCCCGTCACGGGGGGGCCGGAGTGGCAGAGCCCCGGAGCGCAGCAGGTCGGGGGTTTGCGGGACGTGCCGCGCCGCCTCCGAGGTTTCCCGTGGTCCTGCGTCCTTACCGCCTGCTGTCCTTCCGGCCAGCGGTCGGCAGGAACCGGGGGAATCTGCGTCTTTGGTGCCTGGTCGCACTAACCAGCGTGCGGAAGTATGGTTAAGGAAAGAAGGCTGCTTAGGAGAAAGGCATACAGGAGGGTTTTAAAAACCCGCGTCCTTGCACTCGATGGACTCCGGGTCGGGGGCGGGGTTACGGAGACCTCGTGGATTCGGGAGGGCGCTGCTGCCGGCCGCGTGGTTGTGCAGCGCTGGGGACAAAAGCAGGAACGGACTCCAGTTCCCAGCCTTAGGGAGGCAGCGCTGGGCAGGTCCGCGTGCACCTGCCGGCCAGGAGGAGGCCGGCGTTCCTTCCAGAGCTGGCTGAGGAAGGGCCCCGCGGGCCGCGCGCCGTGCCGTTCAGCGGGGCTCCCGCGGCGTGACCTTGGGATCTGCGCAGGAGCCCCGGAGAGCAGAGGTGCGCGGGGCAGGGACGCGCCCTTCCCGGAGCTGCTCTTAGAGCTTCGCGTCGGCGTCGGTCCGACGGCCTCTGCTTCGCTCCGGAGCGGAGGGGGAGGGGGAGGGGGGTGCGGGCAGGGGATGCTTTTCTGTGCGTTTGGGCCCGGAGCTCACCGCGGAGACATGCAGTGGGGCAGGGCCGCCCGCCGATGCCGACGGGCTGCGTGGGCTGGGCACCCGCACGCTGGCCGCCTCGCCTACATCTTTCCCCGAACAGTCTGGTTTCTAGCGACGCCCCAGGCACGTGGGACTCGGACGCGCTACTTCTCAAGGGCGGCCTGTGTCACGGGCTTTCACGACAGGTCGTCTCCCTGATGGGGGCTCCGTGAAGGATTCATTCATGCTTTGTGTTACCGCTTGTAAGGGAGGGGACCATCCAAGTATTTGAAATGATCGTAAGCACTTAAAGCCTAGATAATTTTACTTAAAGTTTTTTATTCCGGTAGAACATCCAGCATAAAGTTGGCTGTTTCAACAGTTTCTAAGTGGGCCAGCCAGTGCCTGCATTCTGCCGAAGGGCGTGAGTTGAGGGAGCCCGGGGCTGCCGTCTGAAGTTCCGGGTGCGGCGCGGCCTCGCCTTTCGGGAGGTAAAAAGAGCACGCGTCCCAGCGTGAAGTTTTATTTTTAAAAATAATGTTTCTGGTCAGGAGACTGAAGTTACCATAATCTCTTTGATCGAAAGTGGGGATCCCCGCCCTGGGCCCAGCCCCGCGGTTTCTCTGAATTCCCAGTCCTTGGAGAGGAGTCTCTCTCTCTGTCGAGCGGTCCTGGAAACGCTGACGAGGACTTTGGGCCTCGCGCCCTCGGAGGGGAAACCTGCCACCTGACATCACAGCGCTGTCCTCCCGCGGCCCGCCCTGTGCAGCACACGCTCAGACCTTTCCTGCAGCTTATTTTTAACCAGCCCACTAAATATAGAGATGTAATGAGTGCAGCTTTCTTAGTAATATTTAAAAAAGAAAAAACAGAGCAGGAGGTCCTTAATAATAATACGTTCGGTGTAATTTTGGGCTGGTGACTTCAGCCCCAGCCGGCGCTGCACCGCGGCTGCTAATTTTATGTTTTGCTGGGAGAAGGAGAGGGCTGTCTCCCAGCCGGGGAAACGTCAGCACACTCTAGTTTGACACCGGTTATTTATATGCCGGCGTGCGGAGCTGGACGTGCGGAGACCCTGTAACTTCATCAGACCGAACAAGGCCTTGGCGGGGAGCCAGTTGGTGGGGGTGTCGCCTCACATGTCAAGGTCTCGGGTTTGATCCCCAGTCAGGGCACCTGCAAGAGGCAACCAGTGAATTCATCAGTAAGCGGAATGACACATCCTCTCTTGCTCCGTCTCCCCCCTCCCCCCACTGCCACCTTCTTCCTTCTTTCTACCTCTAAGATCCGTGAATAAAAAAATAAGAACGGACTTCAGGTGCCTCTGAAAGCAGCCTGGGACGTCGAGGGCATGACCGCACTACAGACCCGAAGTCCCCTCCCAGTGTGTTTTTTCCATCAGCATCGCACGTCTGTGGTTCGGAAAAGGTCGGGCCCCTGAAGGGGTGTGGACACAGCCCGGATACCCCGGACCCCCCTTTCTCCCAGGGCCAAACCGCAGAACCAGCGGGAGCTCCACCCCACTCCGCCCCTGCGCCTGCGCCCTCTGGAGTGAGAGCCTTGGCTGGCCCTCAGGAGGTTTCTCTGTCCCGGATCCGCAGCGGGAAGGACGCCGCTGCTCTTCCTCTCCGTGTCGCCCTTTCAGACAGATGCGTCTCCCTGGAAGTGGGAGGTGGGGCCCTGTCTCCCAACCTTCCTGTCCGTCAGCATGAGCTCCTCGGGCCTTGTGTCCTGCTGTCCTGTGCGCCCCGGGGACCTCTCCCTCCGAGGGGGACACTGGGGGTCTGTGGGCTCCGTGTCGCTGCAGGCATCTCGGCGCCACACAGGCGTGTGGGCTGAGGACTCTGGGGAGACTCCAGCCGTGGCGAAGCCCGGGTCCCTTCCACGAAGACTGTGCCCGGACGTCGCTGCCTCAGGAGGCTGTGTGGAGGGGCTGCTCTGCGTGGGAGCTGGTGTGCCAGGCCCTCCAGGGTCCAGGGCTGTGTGGCCCCACGTGGTCCTGTCTGCAAGGGCAGGAGCCAGCTTCTGTGCGGCTGGGGCTCAGACTCTGAGTAACTGGAGACACATCCTCAGCAAGGTCACAGTCAGAAGTAGCTGGACCCAGATGGGGACTGTGGCTTCATGCTCCCTGCCAGGAGCTCTCTCCTGAATGCTCTTGTCATCTGGAGCCACTGGGGACCACGGGGCGGTTTCTGCTGCTGAGGTGCTTGGCGGCTGGTGGGGGGCAGGAAGGTCTGGGGTGCAGTGTTGGTTCAGCCACCTGCCTGTCAGTGACGTTGTCTGTCCAGGGTTCCCGAAGATGGGAGGGCGGGACCCACAGTGGCATCGGATGACGTCTCCCCAGTGCTTCTGTTTTCAGCTTCCCCCTGGGAAAGCGGAGTCTGTCCCCCGTCTGATGTCTCCCTGTCTTGTGTTTGCTGTGGAGCTCACGGACAGGCGCTCCAGCTCCTTCCAGTCGTTTGCCGGGGGCGGGACTCCAGGGGCTTCCAGTCCTGGCGAGTCCCCATGACACTTAGCCAGGTAGCCAGTCTTCTTCACACCCTGTCGTCTTTGTCCGCAGCCCACGTCCCAGGCACTCTCCGCGGCTCTCCCTGCCCCTGCCTGGGGGCATGATGCCACACGTTTTCCCCAGGTTCGGGGTTCGCTCCCCAGAAGTCACTTCTGCTCTGCGGCCTGTCAGCCCCTGGGCCCGCCTCCTGTCTTTGTCAGACCCCTCTGGGCACCTCCGGCAAGTTGAGTTCTCCCCCGGTTCCGCGTTAGCCTGGGGCGGGCTGCCGCTGGCGATCGAGGGGCATCCATGTCACCCTCACGCGTGCGGGATTTGTGGGTCTGGTTTCACTGCCCTGCCTCCCGCCTTCGTGGGCCCGTGGTGCCCGGCGTCGGAGCAGATCGTGGCAGGAGGAGTGAGCCCAGCTGTGAAGGTGGGGGATGGTCACGGGACCCCGCCAGCCACAGGCCCTGGGGCCGGTGCGTGGAGGCGAGGACGCAGGATGCGCAGCGTGCCTGGTGGAGCCTGTGTCTCAGCAGGACCCTCCTAGTAATGAGTGATCAATACCGTAAATAAAATGTGTCTCAGGTGCGTGGATTAATACTCGCTCCCCGGGGGGTAATTCCCAAGGGGTGTGCGTGGGCACAGGGACGGGAGGAGTCCCGGGAGGGGTCGACATTGCACAGCGAATGCGTGTGCGGGATACCCGGGCCCATTCTTCCTGTGAAGTCGGGCTCGTTGCCCTTCGGAAGTGCGAACTGGGGTGTGGTGAGCGGAAGAGAGTGTGGGCGGAACAGGGGTCTTGGTGGGTCCTCTTGCCCCTTCAGAGCCTGTCGTGTGCTTCTGATTCACGGGGTCTCCTTTCCTCTTGGTCACGCGGGGGCTGTAGCCTCGGGAGGGCGGCCCCCGAGGCTCCGGCGTGGCACCGCACCGGAGGCCATCTTTTTGTTCACGGCGTTTCCCCTCTTCCCAGCATGGCTTCCATTGTCGTTTATGCTCAGGACACGGAAACACACAGATGTCCTGTGGGCGCCGCCTGGACACTGTGCCCGAGGCCCCTCTTCCCGCCTGTCAGCCTCTGGAGCCGCCCCCCGGGCCCGCACAGTGGCAAACCGAGCTTCTCCTGGGTGCAGGCCGGCGCCCGAGGTCTAGGGGAAATGGCTAGTGGAGGGTTTCTTAAATTGAGTGGATGGGGGTGACGTGGGGGTGAAACCGCGCACGTGTGCACGTGAGTAGCATCACCTACACGCTGCGCCGTGTGGCACTGCCCAGTGGAGCCTCCTGAAGGGATTAAGCGACAAACAAACAAAAAAAAACAAACGGAACAGACCCAGGAAACAGCCCGGTGTTGGCCACGGGGAAGGGGGTGGGGGAGGCGAAAGGGGGCTGAGGGATGTCGTGGTGGCAGACGGAGTTTTTCGAAGGCTCCTCGCTCCATGGGAGTTTTGGTGAGTGCAGAGTGGCTGCCCAGGAGGGACGTGGGCCAGGGTTTTCTTCCCTGGCCCGTGGAGGGCTGGACGCAGGGCGTTACCCTGGAGCCCACATGGCTCGTCCCGGCCTGGGAAAACCTGGGTCGGAGAGACGCACGTACCTCGTTGGCATGTGCCTTGTTGGCGTGTGCCTCCTTGGCGTGTGCCTCCTTGGCGTGTGCCTCGTTGGAGGCATCGGAGCAGATTGTCCAGCAGCCGGTGCATCACAGACGTGGGATTTGGGCAGCTGGAGGTGTCCGTGGGGCCTGTCCTCCAGGTGTGCCCAGCGACGAGGGCGTTGAGGCAGGGCAGATGCCTCCAGAACCCCATCCGACCTTGACCTTCTAAGGCAGGTGCTCCGCGTCACTCCCAGTGCTCAGACCTGGCACCCGCCCACCCCTGCCCAGCCTCCCAAGGGCGTGAGCAGACCTGTCTTGGGTCTGAAGGGCTCCTGACCAAGGCATTACTGAATGCGGGAGAATGCGGGGCAACCCCTCAGCTGCTCTGTGAGCGAAGCAGCCAACCGTGGGGGCAGGATATGCTGGCACCCCGTCGTCTGCACAGAGGTTGGGGCTCAGCCACCAGGTCCCTGGGACTCGGGCACCTCCCTGCAATCCTCCCAGATGCCCAGCTCCGGACAGAGGCTCCACGAGCTCGGGGATCAGGGCCACTTGCTTCTCATGAGCTGTTGGGTCCAGCGCCCGAGCCTGGCGGTGAGGACACCCATTGTGTACAGAAGGGGATGTCCCCATGAGGCCTTATCTCAGCGCTCCTTCCCCTCCCCTCGTTCTGAAAACGGGCTCGTGACTCGGGGTTGAGCAGATACACCTTGGTGCCTTGTTCAGGGCTCGAGCGGCCGCGACATTTGACTTCAGGCTTTGAAAGAAGTTCGCACACGTCATTTCCGCAGCTCACTGTGGCGTCTGTGTGGAAGCCTTCCGTGGGGCTGAGTGGGGGCGCGGAGGCACGGAGATTTAGGGGAAACACCGCTCTCCAGTGGAGCCGCTGCTGGCTACCCGCGTCAGCGTGGTGGCGCAGTCTGACCCTTGGCTACCCTGTGAGTTCAGATGCGTGGGGCAGGTGCACGGGTGCTGCGGACAGGTCTGCGGCCCAGAGGCTGTTCCTGGCACTCCTGGGGACCGGCGCAGGGCGGGTGTGTTGGGAGGGCGGGTCATTACCGGCAGTGCCTCCCGAGAGGACAGCTGGCCCAGAGGAGGAGAGTGGAGGCGGTCAGGGGGCCGCGTGGGTGGCCCCAGGGGGCTCTGTCCCGAGCGTGGCCATGGCCAGCATTCAGGCGGGGCACAAAGCTGCTGCAGGCGCTACCTTGGCTCCCAGCTGCCCTCGGGGGCTTTTAGTTCTGAAAACATCACTGCAGCTCAGGAAGGCTCTGTCCATTCCCTTGTGTTTACTCTTTCTTTAAGGAAAAGCAGTTAGCCAACTTTTCTTACAGCGTGATGACTTTGTAGGAGAAGTTGCTCATTTCAGACTCGGGGCTGGTGGAGGTCGTAGTTTCTGGTCCCCACAGCAGCAGCTTGAATGTGGGGAGGACCCCCGGGGGCGCACCTGGAGGGTCTCATCACTCATGTACACGTCCCCCGCCCCCAACCGCCCCAAACTCGGGTCAGTTTCCCAGCGAACGTTTCCTGGCAGACCCAGGGCTGAAGCGTGGAAGCTGAAACAGTTTTCTCTTGGTCAAGTGGGGTTGGATGGTAACAGAAAGTAACTAAACAAGAACAGCTCGCTGTGAAGCCTCCCGTTCCGCCTTTTCCTGACCTCACAGGATCGCAGAGGAACCTTCCCAGGCGGCGAGGGGTGTGTCAGCAGGTCTGCGCCTCAGGCTGAGGCGGGGGCTACACTTTCCTTTCATTATCTGGGCGGGCTTGGTGGGAGGGTGGCAGTTTGCCTACAAGTACAACTGCCACCGCCCACCGCGGGGAGGGGTCCCTGGGTCACACACCTCCGGTGTTCCCTCCTCCCGAGTGTGGGCTGTGTCCGCCTGTGTGGGCGGAGGGCAAGGTTTTGGTGTTCAGTGGGCGGGTCTCCCAGGAGCGGGGTCATTAGTCTTGATTGTGCCCCGTGCGGCTGGGACACGCATGGACTCGCAGGCCATTTCTGTGTCTGTGACGCAGGGGGCGCTCTGGAAGCTTCTGTGCTGGGCGTGCAGCTCCTTAGAAGGGGGGCGGTGTGTTTTCTTCCCGTGGGCACTCTCATCTGACGACAGCCGTGATGTGGTTTGATGTGAGTCTGCAGGAAGGAGTCCCCGAGTTGCCCCTGGGCTGAGCCGGCCATCGTGGGGCGTGGGTGGCAGGCTCCCCCCTGGCAGCTGGGAAAGCCCTCTGGGACAGGAGCTCCTTCAAAGGAGTGTGGATGCCCAAAGGCAAACGGGACATTCGACATTAACTAGCACTGGACTCGAGGGCTGGAGGAGGCAGGGGTGGAGCCCCTGGCAGGGAGGAGCTCAGCCCCCCTCTGCGGGCACCGATGCCCGGCGGGGGGGGGGGGCGGGCCGCCGGCGACTGGCTGCGTTGGATGGGTGGCCTGGGGCTTCACACACGGAGTGTGGCTGTGACTGCTGTCCCCTTAGACACGGAGCCTCCGCCTGGTCCTGTGCTCATCACGCACCGTCCCCGGCGAGTCACGTTCTGTCGGCTGTAAAATCAGTCCCTGCACCTCTCTTCCTTCGAGGAAAACACGGTTAAACAGTCACCGGTGAACCAGATAACAGTAGTACCACATGGGCTCAGTGGTCTGGGACGTGTGTCCCTTCCTGTCACTGCAGCTTTTTTCTTTTTAGTGATTGTTTTTTTCTTTGGACAGTGCTGGGAGGCAATAGACTCTGGTTATGCAAATCTAGAAACTCGCCCTGACTATAAGAAGAGCAGAGTGGCCCACTGTGTTTCCTGAGCTGCTGGGCTTGCTTGAAAAGTCGGAAAAATAGGGTCCATCGGATCGTGCCCCAGTTTTTGCCCCTGGCTAGTGTTTGCCCCTTGCCAGCTGCCCAGTTGATACCTGCCCTGTGTTGTGTGGGTGTGGGTTTGGGCCCTGAGAGGCTGATGGTGCCCCAGCCCCCGCCCTGAGTGGGTGATGGCCTCGTTCTGATTGCACGTGTGGCCCCGTGTGGTTATGGGTTTAGGGTGCAGACCTCGCTGGGAGGTTGCAGCTCGGCTGTTGACGTTTGAACTGAAGTTCAGTGTCTTTCACCATCTGTGCAAGGAGGGCTGTTTGCTGTCACGGGTCACATTCAGGTTCACTGCCAGTGTGACCGCCAGAAGCCCCCAGGGCAGAGAGTCTGGGCAGCACTGACCCGCAGGGGCAGGCAGGCTCAGCCCTTGTCTGATGTTGGTGGCCGTGGACAGAGGAGCCTTGGGCGTCATTGCATTTTTGGGGCCCAGTGGCCACGCACCAGTTTGTGAGGCTCAGCACCGGGCGTCTCACGCTTGGATTTTGTGGGTGACCAGCTTGCTGTAAGTTGTTCACGGGTACAAAGCCGTGTGGTATTTTGAGCAAGGCCCCAGGTGGACTTCCTCCCCTGGAGACAGGCTGCCCGTGGCCCCAGGGCTCTGTCCGACCGGCGGGCGGGGCTCTGCCTGAGCTGTGGAGTATATGCAGCCGCCTGAGGGGACCTGAGCCCCGGTGGCGTCCTGTGGGGGGCAGAGCCCGTCTTAGGACGGGGCGGGCTTTTGTGGCACCTCAGATTGGGGCACTGCAGCGGGGCCGTGCAGGACAGCTGTCCTGGCCTCTGTCGCCAGTCCTGTCTGTTAGGACTGGAGCAGCGGCTCATCTGGGTGGTGGAGTGGGAAGTGTACTTTGGAGCCACTGTGTTTTACTTCCCAGTCCTGGTGAATTTGGAGGGCGTGCCACCACCCGTGTCTGGCTGTTTCCTCCCCGCAGGCGTCTGTGCTCATGGGGGACCCGTCTGGTGTATCACCGACGGGTCGTGAAGCGGGGTCTGTGGGATGGGTCTGTGCTGCAGTGTGTTGTGTGGACTGCACAGCACGCTCACGAGAAGGGGCCCTGTCACCAAAGAGGCATTTGCGCCGTCGGGTGGCTGCCACGGCCCCAGAGGACTCAGGAGCAGCTGATGGCCCACTGGTCCTGCACGTGCTGAGGGTGAGCATGGGCCTCGAGGGCCCCAAACAGGTGATCTGGGAGTAGCTGCTGGAGCCCCGTCACAGTCTTCAGGTCTTTGGAAACCATTGGCAAGTACGGTGTGACAGCTGTTCCCGCTCTGTGGCTGCAGGACGGGGCTGTGCTCATTCAAGCACACACTGTCCCCAAACGTCCAGGCTGGGCCGATGGGTTTCAAGGCTGGTCCTCTCTGGGGATGGGGTAGGGGCGTGGCTAGGAGCTTTGAAATATCAAAAACAGACCTCACTGTATTTATACTCACTTCTCACCAGAAGCTGTTGCTGGGTAAGATACTTTTGCAAAGGAAAAAAATCCCTTCTCATTTCTGGAAGGTCAGGAGTAGCGTTTTCTTAAGTCCTGTGGCTGACGACACGAGGACGTGACAGTGGGGAGTAGGAGTGGAGTTTTACTCGTTGGTGCTTTTCTGCGCCTCTGAAGGGCCGTGGGGACGGCCTTCTGCCCGGGGGTCAGAGCTCGCAGCCTGCGCGACCCGGGCGCCGGAGAGTGTGGTGCAGACACTGGCAGGCTGGGTGAACCCTGGGGCGGGGGGCATCCCGTTCGCGTCAGGAGCCGCTCTCTGCCCCCACTCTCCAGAAGCGCGTGCAGGAAGGAGCTGCACACCCGCCACTCTGAAGCCCCGGCGCACTGGCAGGGAGCTGGGCCGCCCCGCAGGGCCGGCCGGGGAAGCCCACACTGGCTAAAGTGTCTGCGTGCTGCCCACGGAACCGTTCGGGGTGGCTGCGTCCTGTTTTCCCGTCGGTCCTGTACGGTGTTGCTCGGCGTTTGCACATCGGCACCCAGAATCCTAGCCGATGTCTCGGTGGGGTGCCCGTCAGCTGTTCTTGAGAGTAGTCTCGGTTCAGGGCGTCTAAGCAGGCCACGTTTGTAAGTGGTCGGTCGGAGTCCAGCAGAGTCGATTATTGGAGTGCTTGCTCCCCCTACCCCCTGTGTGCCCCTAACGCGGGGCTTTGGGGCTGACTTCCGTGTGGAATGGCGGACCTGGAAGGCAGCGTCTGACACATACCTCTCCGTGCTCTCGGGTGTGGTTCTCCCTTTCTGCTGTCGGTGGGGCCTCCAGGCTCTCGCAGGAGAAGGCAGGACGAGGCCAGATGGGCCTTCACCGGGGCCTGGTCTCCTGTCCTGGGCAGCAGTGCTGGTTCTGCCTGCGAAGCTGGGAGAGAGGGCAGTGTGCGGGGGTGGGGGGAGTCCTGCCTTTGCCGTTTGTTCACATGGAATAAAAGCTCACTCATGGAAACAAATTTTGGCAAAACGTGTTTATAATCAGATGATGGGAATTTCATGAAGATTTGTTCGGTGTATGAGGTTTCACCTAGCAAGGAAACACAGTGAGTTTCTCTGGGTGTGATCGATTGCCTTCACTGCTGATGATTTAAAACTTTGAGACATCTTTTCATCAGATGCTGATTTGGTGGTGGTTTCTGCACTGTGAGCTCAGGGTCAGTAAGAAAACCTATGAACCGCTTTCCAATGGGATTCCCCCCCTTGTAGTTTAGCTGAGCCTTCTGGCCTTCCCTGTTTGTTTTATAAACGGAAACTCACGAGTCTTGGTTTTTCTCTGGCGTTCCCTGGGTTTCGGCGTCTCTGAGTTACTCGGGACGGCATTCTCATCGTGGCGTGGGCGTGATCGTGTGAACCAACGGCGCACTCAGTGCGTGTGCCGCTCACGCCCCAGGAGCCAGCGAGCCGTCCGGTTTCCCTTGGTGTGCAAAGCCGGGCAGCCCTCGGTTTTTTTGTTCAGTGGTTTTTCCTCTTTTTATTTTGTGAAGTTTACTTTTTTAAGGACAAATAGGTAGGTAAAGTTACTACTTAACACTAGGGAAATTGTAAAAAAAAAAAAGGTGTCACCAAGGCGTTAATTTTGGACAGCGAAAGAAAAACAAGTAAAAGGATGCTTCTCTTGGTGTAAAAATTGTCCCCTTGTTTCCCCACGGACATCTCTTCATTAAAGGCTCTGTAAGTCCATAACTTGGCTTTTCCAGGACGTTACTACTGACGGGAAAGCAGGTTCCCACATCCGGCTCTGCTGTTCTCGGCCGTCCGACTGGGATGGTACCTACCGCACTTGTGCGTTTCCTTCCCGCGAGGGCGGAGTTGATGGACGAACAGACTTCGTGTTAGGGTCAAAGGGCACCGGCCAGCCGCTCCGCCCGCGGTGATGGACCCGTTTCGCTTTCCTGCGGGGCTAACTGGCCCACCGTCCTCACTGTCCAGAGATGTGCTCCGTTCGCACCTGCTGCCTGCAGGTGCAGGCGGACCCTCTCTCTTCTCCCGAACCAGAAATTTCTTTGGCTTCTTGACAGATTGTGGCAAACAGCGTCATCCAAGGTCACCTGCTTGCTGGACAACCCGTGGTCATCCCGGGGCGCTCGAGCCGTTGATGTGTGCCGACGTCAGGCTGCAGTCTGCGGAGCCGAAGCCGCCCTTGCCGGAAGATCTGGGTGTTGCTCAGTCAAACCCGAGGACAGACAGCAGTTACATAGTTGCGTTTGGCCAGCAACATGTTGGTGTTTGCTGTGATCTCGTTGGCGCAGTTGAATGATTTAAAGGAGGCCTTTGTTTTAGGGAATGCGGCTTGCGCCCTCCTGCAGGTGGTTCATGTGGGACTTACCTTTAAGATGTTTTGGCAGGAAGGTGGGGCACACTGTTCCCTGGCTGCGGGGGAGGGGCCAGTGGGGGGAGTGCTTGTGCATGTTCCTCCGACCCCGGGAGAGTGGGTTTAGGTCCTTTTTCTTCTGTGGGGGAGGTGGGGTGGGGCTTCTTGTGAATGCGGCCGATTATGGCCGACTTTTATTCATTTCTCCTTACTAGAGTGGAAATGCAGTTTGCTCATAATGGATTATTGATTGGCCTGGGCGAGGCGGCCTTGGGCCCGGTCATTAGGGCCCTTACTCTTTGAGCAGTGAAAGCATCACTTCATGGAGCCACCGGGACCCGGGTCTGGGGACTATAAGCCCAGAATTGTTAATCTCAGGCAGATTGGTGTGTGGGGAGAGGAACTCCTCATTGTTGTCCTGGAATTTCTCCCCATTTGTTCCAAGAATAGGCCTTTTGTCCCCGCAGTCGATAAGCTTGGGCAGGATGTTAATGATGTATTTTAATTCATGGCTCATAATGCTACAGTGTGGCCAGCAGAGCACGGGGCATTGTCCGCAGAGGAACAGACGCCCAGTATCCCGAGCCCACTGGGCCCCGCAGCACTGGGCATGCCCGGGCCGGGTCCCCTTCGGAGACGCACCGCCCGCCCAGCCGGAGACTCCCCTCTCCTTGCGCCTTACGATGTGGGGCCTTCACGCCCGGTCTGTGTCCTGCGTGACAGACCGTCTGCTGTGTCGCACACCTGCCACACCTCCCAGGTCCTCCTGTCAGCAGTGCTCCGCACTGCGGCACGCCTCTGGGCCGCGGGCCACCGGCCCGGCCTGGACCCTGCTCCTTCCGCCCACCCTCCCCAGAGGGTGACCAGAGCCAGGGAAGGACGAGTAGCCAGCTGTCGAGGAAGCCACAGCGATCTCTCCGTCAGTGTGCAGTGGTTGATTGGAGAACGGGACCCCCCAAAAATACCGACCCGAGAGTCTTCGAAACCAGCTGGCGCTTCGGGGTCTGCTGCCCTGACTGGACGAGCAGCGAACCTGCCGCGGGATAGTCGGTCCGCGGGCCCACCGCCCCTCCGGCCTCCCCTGCGCCTGCTGGGCCCCTGGGGCCACTTCCACAGACACTTGCAGGGTTGCTTAGTTATGACAATTACTCTAAAGGTTGGAGTTTGAAAACCAGCCTTCTGGTGCCCTTCTCAGGCTAAGGTTCTGGTGGAATCAGCTCTGACTGCTTTGGGGAAGTGGGCACGGAACAGGCTGGCTTTGCTTTTTGTGGGTTTGATCCGTAGAGCAGAAGGCGGCAGCATTTTCTGTGGGTTCAGAAGTGGGCTTACTGTTTGTTTATTTAACTTTTAGAAAGATTTCATTCATTCATTCTTAGAGGGGAAGAGGAGGAGGAAGAGAGGGAGAGAAACAGCGATGTGTGGTTGGCTGCTTCTTGAGCACCCCCACTGGGGACCTGGCCCACAACCCAGGCACGTGCCCTAACTGGGAATCGAACTGACGGCCCTTCAGTTCACAGCCCGTGCTCCATCCACTGAGCCACACCAGCCAGGGCAGAAGTAGGCTTACTGTTTAAAGAGAGAGAATACTTTACTTTTCTCTGGACAGCACCGCATTTCAGTGATTGGAAAATGGTTGTTGTTAAAATAGGGAAGAAACCCCCAAGAGCAGGACTGCTTTTCCCCTAGGGAGTCGATGGGAAGGGTCCTTGCTTCCCACCCCCCAGTGGTCCAGTGATCCTGTGATCCAGTGATCGGGGCTTGGCTGGAGATAGTCGGCTGTACCCCGTAGGGCTGCACAGCGTGGGGTGGCTTCCTGGGTGTGTCTGGGCGAGCCCAAGAGACAGCTGGCAGCCCCATGCTCTTACAATGCTGCTGTTCCCTTGAACAGTTACATAGTATCCACTTGCTTTTACTTTCTCTGAATTTCACCAGTGAGCACTAAGGAAGGGAACTTTTCCTAACTGCATTGCTTAGCCATCCCTGAACTTCCTGGGGGCCTGGGGGGGCGGGGGAGGGGGTCTGCCACGCTCCCCCAGAGTAGCTTTGCTTTTAATAGTGCCCCAGGGTTGTAGGTGGTAGTCATTTTTCCTTTTCTTACCTTTTTTTTTTTTTTTTGGTGAAAAACTTTGAAAAAGCCCGTAAGAGTAGAAAGAGGGACAAACGCACACCCCCGACACGCAGGCCCGGCAGTGGGCTGCTTCTCTCTGTTCTGCCACTGCCGCTGCGGTGCTCTGTCCCCGGTCCCTGAGCCCTGGACCCCGGGGCTCCCGACAGCGTGGCCTGACGGGGTCCTGGCGTTCTCAGCTTTTTCTGCCCCCTGGTGCCGGGAAGCTCATTTTCTTGCAGGCCCAGAGCCGGGCGGCTTGGTTGCGGGTGGGTGACCCGTGGTGGTGGCGCTGCAGCCCGGTGAGCACACAGGTGGTCTGAGGGAGCGAGTTCTGGCTCAGTGTCCCAGCCTCTGTTACCGGGTCCTTGCGCGTGGATCGGACTGAGTATTGTCCTTGCCAGTGAGGAGGCATCTTTGGGTGCTGCACTGGCATCCCGCAGTTACTGATTCATTGTAGCACCCTGCTCACCTGACTGCTCACCGTGCGTGCCAGACGTTCTGCCTTGCTTGCGTTAATTGAAGCCTCACAAAACACTGTAGCACTGGTGTCATTACTTACATTTTAGAACTGAAGAAACGGTCTGGGGAACAGAGAGGGTAAGACATTGGCTCAGGGTTACACAGCTGGGCCAAGTGAGAGGTGAAGCTGGGTTCGACCTCACACCCTCTGATGAGGAAGCTCAAGGTGGGGACTGCCTCTCCCAGCTCTGTGACACCCCCTGTGTGATTGGCCCTGAGCCAGAGTCGGGGGCTCAGCGGGGAGAGAGCCGCGAATTGTGTGAGCCCGCCCACACAGAGTGTGTTGTCTGCCACACGATTGTGCAGTGATGGGTTTAAGAGGCAGTGACAGCAGTGTGTCCAGATACGCTCTGGGGTGGGGCCGACTGTGTGGAGTGCAGGGCGGGGGTGCTCTGGGCCGACTAGGTCTCAGGTTGACGGGCTCAGGTGTGGGTGGCCTGGAGGTAACTGTGGGTGTGTGTCCCGCTGGGGTGTGTGTAAGCCACACGGCCGTGGATGAAGGGCTGGGGGCCACGCATCCTGGGTGTGAAGTGCAGCCTGTAACACGCAGGCAGGGAGTCTCGCCCCCCTGAAGGTGTGGGGACCTGTGCAGCATTGAGGTGCCTGGGTGTGTGTTCTGGAGCGGCGATCTTGGCTAGTGGTGAGGGTGGGGGGGTGTGGACTGAGCTGGAGACACAGCCAGCAGGACGGGGGTTACCAATGTGTGCTGGGGGGTGGGGGCAGAAGACGTCAGGTCTTGGCACGTGGCCTTTGGGGTTGGGGCCTGGGGCCTGGGGCTGGGGAGGCCCTGTCATCGGTGCAGTGTGGCCCAGAGCATGTGCTGTTTCCCGGGTGAGTCCAGATGCCTCCGGGAGGACCTGGCCAGGCCTCACCGGTGCAGGTCCTCCCTCCCTCTCCTCCTCCAGAAACTCCATCGGCCCTGCCAGGGCACGGCCCCTGTGCTTTTCCCCACTGTGTGTTTCCACGGCGTTTCCTTCGCCGGCTCCTGGGTTCCTCGGAGCGAAGCCTGTTCCTTGGTCACCCTCCGTCGTCCGGTTCCCAGGTGCTGCCTGGAGGCCCTTGGGGACTGTGATGAAGTGCAGTTGCTGGGGCTCCAGTCCCCGTGGGCACGGCCGGTCGGTGGAGACACAGTCTCCTGTAGGTTCTGTGTCGACCCTTTGGTGACCTTCGAGTGCCGTCCCTCCGGCGTGTGTCTGGATGTTCGCTTTGCGGGACTCGCTGTCACACCTGGTGTGGGTGGCGTGAGCCCCGTCTCTGCGCAGCAGGCCACCTGGGTGCTGCGGGGGTTGAGCTCTCCGCCCGAGACAGGTCCGGGATGCAGGCCCCAGGGTCCTTGCTCGTGGAGGTGACTGTTCAGTGGACGTGTTCGCCCACAGATTGAATCTGTCCCGTGGTCGGGGAGTGTTGGCCGTCCCAGGTGTCACAGTGCTCGCCCTGGGCTCTGCGGGCCTGGGAGGGGCGAGGCTCTGAGGCGCGGCCTCTGCGGTCACTCAGGACGGGAGGTCCTTGAGCTCTGCTGCGTGCCGGTTTGTGTGATGCCTGTGTCCCCGTGCTGCGCCCACGCTCCCTAGGATGCGTTCTTGTGTCCCGGAGCCACAGTTCTGTTTCCTTGGTCAACGTTGGAGTGTCCCTGCTGCTCTGAGCATTAAACTACCTTTTCCCAGATAAAACTTACTTTGAAAACTACAGAAGACGTTCTTAAAAAGCAGCTTCAGACCGGAAACGCGTGTGCCCACACACAGTGAGACGTCCACTGAACACCCTCCTCGGCAAGCCGTTTTCATGCCGAGACAACTAAGGGGCAGTCTCGTCTGGCGTGCTCCCACCGCCTGCCTCGGAGAAGGTTCCTGACGCAGTGACAGCAGAGCTGTGAACCGTTGTGAGCAAAGTCTGCGTTCCTAGAGGCTGCACTCTGCCTGCGTCTGCGGTGCTGTGTCACCGTGTGTCCACGCCCTCCCCACCCCCCATGTCTTTGTTGCCAGAAGACCCCCTCAAGGCCTCGGCAGCAGGGGAGGCCAGCATGTCGTTCTGTGCACGTGCTGCCCGGTGGTCTAGCTGTAGGTCGGCGTATCTTAGGGTGAGTTGGGGCCGGGCCCTGTGAGGACGCTCAGGACTGACACACCGTGTGCTGGAACCTAGCAGTGTGACCCTGTCACACTGTGCCACTTGGGGTGGCCCATTCCCTGCAGGGGCTGCAGGGAATGGGGAGGAACTGTCTGCAACCCCCCAGCTTACAGAGACTGTGGGGCTTTTTAAAGAAAGGGCAACCAAGCTCTCAGGGCCTGAGAAAAACTTTCCGCACCCTGTCAGCCAGGCGGCTGCCCCGGGCACGTTTGTAAGTTGCAACTTCTGAGACAGCATTCTTGTTCTTTTTCGGGAAAGAGCAGGTTTTGCCAGCAGCTACAAGGAGCGGTCTCGGGTCTGTGGATTCAGCTGCCAGGCAGAGTCAGGGGCAGGTGGGGAACTGTGCTCCCGACCCACCATCTCTCGCTAGGTTTGCGGGTGCCTCGTCGGGGCCGTGGGCGTTGGAGGGGCCCGCGGGCCGGCCTCTGGCCTGCGGAGCCGTGACGTCGCTCCTGTGATTTTCAGAGGACAATGGCGTTCAGGGCCGACGTAGTTGCTGCTGTGACAGCGTGACAGCGCTCCTCCCATTTCTGCGTTCACGTGTTTTCCCCTTCAGGGCATGTTCAGTCTGCCAAGTCCCACGCAGTGCAGTTCTTGGTGCGCCGCCCGCAGGGCTCGGGTTTGGAAGACGCAGGTTTGGAAAAATGGCTTCGAGCCGCCGGTGCCCCATGTCTCAGCGGGTTTTCCTCTGTAAACTCACCTCTGTGTGTTCCTTACACACCTAGGGTTTGTATGCCCACATGAGGTCACTGAGTGAAACACTAACTGTTTCACTCTCAGTTTTGGGTGTCGCCTCCCGTCCAGTGTTTTGGGGCTGAAATGGGCCCTGGGACAGAAGGACCTACGTGCACATCGTGTGCCTTGTGAAATCGGCACGAGCAATATGCAGCCCCCCAAGACGGGCCGAGACCGAAACCACCTGGGAGAGAATTTAAGTGAACTTTGAAATGCCACGGAAAGGTGTTCCTGTTGGCGTCGTCTGTTCGTCCGATGTCGGGGAGTTTCCGCAGATCTGCGTGGGCGGAGTCTGGTTCAGGCTCCCTGTCCATCAGGAGGACCGTGCGCACCTGCTGGCCGCAGCTCTCTCCACCGTGGAGCTCAGCGTGGCTTCCCGCCTCTTTCCAGAGTCCCCTCTCGGACCCTGCCGGTCCCCGACGTGCCTGGCAGCTCGCGAGCACGGAGCCTTCCTGAAAATCTGTTTCAGAGCGCACAGTTCCGACTGAGACTTGTCCCTCGAGGAGGGCCGGCGGATGGACGTGTTGGGGAGAGCAGGAGGCCTCTCTCCTGGACGGCACTCACGGCCTAGGGGCAAAGTGGAGAAGCAGAACAGAGCCCCGAATCCCTGTGTCCTGGTGGCATGCCCTGTGCCCCTCCATCCTGTCCTCAGCTTTCTCTTCCCTGTCTGCTCCCGTGGCCGTGTGCCCCCATGACAGTGTGCCCCCCTCCCCATGGTAGTGTGGACGGACCTCCCGGTGCAGGGAGGGAGCCATCGCCTAGGTTCTCTCTCGAGAGAACCTTTCGTCTTTGACTCGAAAGCTGCCCACTGTCCACTTCGAAACCAGCCCGGCTTGGCCTCTTCACGTGCCGTATGTCCCCGAACCCAAGGCCTCCGCGCCCGTGAGGCTGTGAGTTTGTGAAAACACGGCGTCCTTCCTACAGGTTTCAGCTTTCCACAGAAGGTGTAACCTGGCGCCTCTGCATGAAAGTCCAGGCACTCTCCGAACCAGTGACTCCGAGACGTCTGCTTAGAGAGCGGGACGAACAGCCGTGTCCCAGGGGAGCCGCAGGGGTGCTCCCTCCTGTCTTAACGTGTCCCAGCGCTGCCCTGAAAGGCCGTCCCTCTCACGTGTGTTCCGATCGGCTCATTTGTTCATGTTCCACGTGTCACAGTGAGACGGCAGTCCCTGTTTTCACCGCACCTGGTGGCTTTTGATGTGCACTGTCTGGGCCATTTGGTGGTTAGCAGGTGTTTGGCTGGGCTTCCCACGGCGCAGAGGCTGCTTGCCGGCGCCAGGTGCAGCCCTAGGCGCCCTGATCCCTGTTGCCTTGGCCTGTGCGCAGGGCGCTGGACATGCCCAGTCGCTTGGGGGAGTGGCTCAGACCAGGGCTGTCCTGAAAGTGACGGAGATGACACAGTGCGGTGTGCACTGCCACCAGGGAGAGGGGACCTGGCCTCCCTGGGAGGGTGCTGTGGGGGCTGGCCTGGGGAAGGGTGGTGAGGCCTCCTGGGGTCTGCACGGTTTTCTGCACCTGGGACTCAGCCCTGCAGCCAGCGCTTCAGTGGCTCTTGGGGGCAGGACAGAGGTGGGGTGCAGGAGAAAAGGGACGGGACTGGGATGCATGGGCGTGGTGAGGCATTCGTCTGAGAGGGGGTGAGGCCCGGACCCGCTCCGCAGCTGGTCTCGTGGCCACACCCAGCCGGGGTGGTGTCAGTGGGGCTGCTGGTTTGGGGCACAGAGCCGGGAGCAGCTGAGGGTCCCCTTTCTGCACATCCTTGCCTCCTGTTCACTGAGTTGCCCTCGTTTTCAACCGGAGACTCGTTCTCGTGCCCTCTGCGCACCTGTCCCGCCCTCGGCTCACTTGCCACCAGTAGGAGCTGCCTCATGGGCTGCCCATCGCCCCGCCCACCGTCTCTCCGCTCCCACGCTCTCCTCCTGTGGCTGGCCTCACACCCCGGCTCTGTCCAGCCTCTCGAGATGTTATGTTTTTTTGATGAAGTTATTTTAGTGCACAAGCATTTACGTTGGCTTATTTTAATTATTTAACACAGTCATTATGGAAGATTACTTGCTATTGATCTTTGGAAGGAAGGTATTTTTGTACATTTCTGGGTTTTCATTGGTGCTTCCTTTCTTTAATTAGGGTTGGGCTGATGTTTCTAAGGAGGACCACAGGGACCACCAGTGGTGGGTGGCGTGGGTCCCCACCCCCGGCAGACCTCCCCCCTAAGCTCTCCTCGTCTCCTCTGTTGCAGGTGCCTGCTGCCCTCTGCCATGCTGTCCAGATAGGACATGAAGGTGGCCGTGGCAGGCGCGTGTCTGCAGCCGGGCGGCAGGGGGCCCCTCTGAACATGGAGAGATAAGACCTGGTCCTGCAGGCCTGCCCGACTGAGAGCCGCACCTGCCCAGCCGGGCGAGCCCGCGTCCTGGAGATGGAGCGCGAACGGGAGGCCGAGACGGAGCTCCGGCGGGGCCCCGAAGTTGGGGGCGACAAGGCCGTGAGCCACAGTTGCTGCATCTGCGGCAAAAGCTTCCCCTTCCAGAGCTCCCTGTCGCAGCACATGCGCAAGCACACGGGCGAGAAGCCCTACAAGTGCCCCTACTGCGACCACCGGGCGTCCCAGAAGGGCAACCTCAAGATCCACATCCGCAGCCACCGCACAGGGACGCTGATCCAGGGCCAGGAGCCCGAGGCCGGTGAAGCGCGTGTGTCCGAGGGCCTGGATGGCTGCACCAGCCCCACCAAGAGCACTTCGGCCTGCAACAGGATCCTGAACGGCGCCGCCTCTCTGGACAGCAGCAAGGTCCTGCTGAGGAGCTGCCGCAAGGAGGCGGAGGGGTCTGCGTGCGCCGCGGAGGATGGCCGGGCGGCGGCGCAGTGCTCCTTCTGCAAAAGCAGGTTCCCGCGCAAGAAGGAGCTGCAGCGGCACGTGCACCGGGCGCACAAGCCCTTCAAGTGCCGGCTGTGCAGCTACGTGGCGCTCCGGGAGGAGTCTCTGCTGAGCCACGTCGAGAAGGACCACATCACCGCGCAGGTGCCGAGCGGCGGGGCCTGCGCCGAGAACGGCAAGCCGGAGCTGCCGCCCGGGGAGTTCCCGTGCGAGGTGTGCGGCCAGGCCTTCAGCCAGACCTGGTTCCTGAAGGCGCACATGAAGAAGCACAGGGGCTCCTTCGACCACGGCTGCCACATCTGTGGCCGGAGATTCAAAGAGCCGTGGTTCCTGAAAAACCACATGAAGGCCCACGGCCCGAGGGCGGCGAGTAAGAACAGGCTCAAGAGCGAGCTGGACCCCGTCGCCACCATCAACGACGTGGTGCAGGAGGAGGCGATCGTGGCCGGCCTGGCCCTCTACGAAATCTGCACCAAGTGCGGGAACCTGTTTACAAACCTGGACAGCTTGAACGCCCACAACGCCGTCCACCGCAGGGTGGAGGCGGGCCGGACGCGGGCTTCGGCCAGTGAGGGCGCGCTCGGCCCCGCGGACTCCCAGCAGCTCTTCCTCCAGTGCCTGAACCTGCGCCCTGCCGGGACCCACGTGCCCGCCCACGCACAGGCCGGGCAGCGGGTGGCCGAGCTGGACCCGGTCAACAGCTACCAAGCCTGGCAGCTGGCCACCAGGGGCAAGGTGGTTGAGCCAGCTGAGCACCTCAAGTATGGGGCGTGGGACGAGGCCCTGGGCGGGGGTGTGGCCTTCGACAGGGAGCGGCGTGAGTACGTCCTGGTGAGTCAGGAGAAGCGCAAGCGTGAGCTGGAGCCGGGTGTGCAGGGCCACCCGCGCAAGAGGACGGGGGCGCCCGGGGACCCCATGGGCGGGCCCCCAGACCCCCGGCCCGCCTCCGCACGCTCTAGCCGCCGCGCCGCCACCCCCGCAGGCCACGGCAAGTCCTCCGAGTGTTTCGAGTGCGGCAAGATCTTCCGCACCTACCACCAGGTGGTGCTGCACTCCCGGGCGCACCGCCGCGCGCCCCGCGGCCGGGACTTTCCCGGGGACCGCGCACCCCGCGTCCGCTCCAGCTCCCCCAGTGAGGGCGATTCAGCCTCGCAGCCCAGCAGCCCTGGCTCAGCCTGCGCCACCACCGACTCCCCAGGCTCGGGCCTGGCCGAGGAGGCCGCAGACGAGAGTGGAGAGGAGGGCGCGGCCGACATTGCACCAGGTGAGTGTGTGCCTCTGTCCTGTGCCACCAGGTTGCTGGTGCTTGGCACCCAGGTGGCTCAGGCCCGGACAGTCCTGGGGCCCAAGTATTCCATGCCCAGGTAGTCTGGGCTCAGGTAGTCCTGAACCCAGGTGGCCCAGGCCCAGGTATTCCCGGCTCAGGTAGCTCCATACCCAGGTGGCTCTGTACCCAGGTGGCCTCTTGCCCAGGTAGCCCTTGGCCAGGTATCCCATGCCCAAGTGGCCCTGTGCCCAGGAGCCCTTCCCAAGGTACTTCTGGGCCCAGAGGTCCAGGCCTGGTGGTCCTGTAGATGGGTGGCTTGGACTCAGGTAGGTGAGGAGCCCAGGTACCCGTGCCAAGGTAGTCGGGGCTCAGCTAGCCGCATACCCCGGTGTCCCAGGCCCAGCAGCCCCACAGCCAGGTGGCTCAGTGTCCTGCAGCACATGACCCTTGCCCAGGTGGTGTGGACTCAGGCAGGCCTGCCCCCGGGTGGCCCGGAATGTGGGCTGGCGGGTGCAGACTCAGTGCCCATTGCTCCCCTCAAGTCTCCTGTTCGCTCACTGCCCAGATACGTTTGCTCCAGTGAGCACCTTTGACCCGTGGGGCTGATGGACCCTGGGGCATCAGTCCTTTGATGGACCTCGGGCGCCGGCCCACCCGTGGGGCGTGCCCTGCTCTTCCTTTGCAGTCTCAGACTTCGTCTCTTGCCACATTGTGCACACGCATGTGCGCACGCGCCCTTTGCTCTGCCCCGCCCCCCGCACCAGGCAGCCCAGACAGAGCAACTTGGAGTCTGCACTCGGTTATAATTAATCTCCCTGGACTCGGCACCCCGTGGGCTCAGAGACAGCTAATTGGCAAGTGGCTTTCCAAATAGCAGCTATGTAAACACCTCAGAATGCTTGGCCAGCTTTGTGTGCAGTTTTACTACTTGTTACAAGTTTCAGTGTTTTTGGTACTCCATTGTGTTGTGTTTTGAGGAATCCCTGCAAGTTACAGAACTTGTAACTTTCTCCACCTGGCCAGGAGGGTTTTTTTTCCCTTCACCCTGAACACGGGGTGGTGGATGCCGCTCTTAGCGGAAAGGTCGGGGGAAAGGTCAGGGTGACGGAAACCATTGCTGCTTTGTGGGGAGGAAAGCCCACGTGTAGGTGTCCGCACACGTTGGTGAGTGAGAGCCCGCCATGCGCCACCGCCCGCACTTGCCTTCGCTGCGCTGTCGTCAGCGGCGGGAAGGAGCGGGAGGAGTCACTGTTTTCTGAATGTGCCATGTCTGTTCCCCGAGCTTTTTCTATTATTATTCTCATAGGTTGTCGTTTGTGCAAGCCCTGGCGACCCCAGTTGCGACCTGTGGGTGGCACTAAGTTCTGGTCTTCCCGTTTTTAAATGTTGACAGCCACACATTTTATTTGTTCCCGTTCCAGTAGGACTATGACTGCTTTTTGGGACGGGGATAAAATATTACGTTGGTCCTAAATCTCATTTATTTTTTACTTTGAAGACGGATGTGTTTAATACTTGGAAGAGCTCTTGGACCTGCCCCCTCCATTGTGATGGGTCAGAAGTGGTTAGCCACGAGCTGATCTTGTAGCACTCTTAAAGGCAGAGTGTTGAAAAGATCCAATTATTTTTACTATTAATTAGACATTATTCTTTTTCTCAAGGTCACTAAGTTTTAAAGGTTATCGTTTCTGAAGTTTATACGTAGGTTCTCTACACGTGACCTACTCCTCGAGACATTGGATACCTCAGTGGACTGCATAACGAGGTCTAGTTGGTCGTTGCACGTACCGTATGCCGACAGCGGAGTGAGCAGAAGGCTGCAGCTCTTGCAGAGAGAGGCTCAGAAAAGAGGCCGTGGCACAACCCTGGCAATAAAACACAAGGAGTGTCGTCGGTCTGTGTGGATCCCTCTGCAGCCCCGGGGACGGTCTCTTTCCTCCTAAAACCACGCACTTTCCAGTCCTGGCGGCTCGTGATGGTCGAGGGCAGCGGCAGTTGCTGAGTCACGGACGCCGTTGAGGAGGGAGATGCGTGTGCGTGGGTTGAGTGCCTGGCGGGCACGCTCACTGGCGGCTGCGTGGGAGAAGGAGCTGGGTGTTCTGGGTCCTCTCCCAGCTGCTGGGGTGCACCTCTCTTTCCTCACAGAACGCACGCAGCTGCGAAAGGGGCTCTCGTTTGCTGTGACTGGGGGGTTGCTTAGATTTTTAAACATCCGAGTGACGTGAAGTTCTCAGGGAGCTTGGAGGGGATGCCTGGTTGGAAGTGTGGGAGCCGGTGCGCAGCCAGGGAGGGACGGGGTCACAGTGGTCCTCAGACAGTGGGCCGGCTGCAGCTGACCCCGAAATGCAGAGCTTCGTGACCTCCGGCACCTTCTCGTGCTGCCACTGCCCCCGGGTTGTGTGTGTGCATTTGCCTTCCGGGAATGGTTTGCAGCTGCTTCTGCATCTCGAGAGGACTTGCCCTGGTGGGGTCACCCAGAGACAGGGCTCTGTTCGCGCAATGTTCTCCCCGTTGAGGGCTGCTGCCCACCCCCCAGTGGGCTCTGACTGTCCCCTTGGTTCTGTGTCCACAGCCGACGGGCCCGGCGGCTCTGGTCACTGAGCCCTAATGAGAAGAGCGAAGCTGGGAACCAAGTTCCACCCCTGAAGCATGCTGCTACGTTTGTTGTCAGTCCTCCATTGGGACAGCGAGCAGGCCGAGCAGAAAGCTCCAACAGTTCATTCTGTTCGTCAGGACAGGGGCCCCAGAGGGCTGTCCCTGAGGGACACAAACATCAGTGTCTCCAGACACAAGGCAGCGTGGGCCCTCAGGGCCCAGCGCTGGGACAGGAGCTGTGGCTTGGAGCCAGCAGCCCCTGAGCACACCTGGAAGGCCTTGCCTCAGGGTGCCCGTGCCCTTAGGGCTGGCACCTTTCTGAGGCGCCCCTTCCCATGGCCCTGCCTGGCTTGGGGGGCCGCCCCGGGGGTGGGGCCTGCCCGCTGCAGAGCTCCCACAGCCCATCTCTGTGAGCCGTCAGTGTACCATCTCTGCTAAGGTGTATGTGACTGCCCCAGGTGTGGGCCGTTTCCCGTTCTGACTCCTGTCCCATCGGATCTGCGGACCACCAAGCTCACCCTCTGTGCTTACTCGGGGTGACCACCGTGTCTTAACTAACTAGTGAGACCCGCGTTGTCACTGATGCCTCGTGACACTGCAAGCATGTAACTGTGTGTGACCGAGGAGCGTGGCAGACTGGGTGGCTCAGCCCGATGGAGCAGAGAGCTCAGAACCAGGGCCGCACCCCCATGCCACTGGGGGGCGAAGGGGCCCGTTTCAGGGAGAGACGGCGTGGGCCGGGGGGCGGGGGCGGAAGGCGAGGCAGGGTCCTTGTGGCCAGTCTCTGCCCTGCCTCCCGCTACCTGTGCCGGCACAGCGGGTGGAAGGCCCCAGTCTTGGGTTCTAAAACATTCCTCGCTGGCCACGTGTCCCTGAGTGCACGCTGGCTGGCAGGGAAGGCTGGCTCGGCCGCACAGCCGGCACAGAGATTGGGCCGCTGTCGCTGTTTCTCTGCAGCACAGCGGGGTCACAGAAACAGCTTAGAGGCGTGTCTCTGTGTCCACTCATCATGGCTGGATGGAGGGAAACCCAGCTGAAGAGGTCGGGGTGTGGGGTGCGGGGTGTGGGCTGGGCTGGTGGCCAGGACGCTCTGGGCAGCAGAGTGTGGGGTGGGCTGAGGGTGGACAGGTGACGGGAGCGTGCACGACGTGCTCCCAGATGAGGCGGGCACAGCCGTCCTCAAGGCTCCTCCCTGCCCTGAAGACTGAGGCGCCGGTTCGGTTGGGAACAGGTGAAGCAGTGTAGAAAACCCTGGTGTTCAGTTGTTCTTGTTGTAAAGCGTGGCGAAATTCCTTAAGAAGAGCACGTGGGCGCACTTGGCCGTGCTGAGCGCAGAGCACCCAGTGGGCTTGTCAGCGTCCTAGCAACCGGAAATGGCTCTCGGCCAGTGCTGCACGCACCCGGGCCCGCGAGGACGGTCCTGGGACGCTGCCACACCCGGCGCGCCCTGGCCGACCGGAGGCACGCCGAGTCGCCACGGACAGTGTGTCTCCCTGGCTCGGACTCCCCCGGCGGCCGTCCGTGCGTGGCGCGTGCGCTCCTGTCGGCTTGAACGGAGCACCCCGCTCCCAGCCCTCCAGAGCGAGCTCGTCCTCTGGGGAAAGACGGCGCTGGCGGCTGTGCTTTGGGGCCCCCCGCCCCCGAGACACACACACACACACACACACACACGCACACACACACACGGGGTCTCCGCGCTGGGTGCCAGCGCTGTGCAGACATTTCAGTTTGCTGACAAATCCTAGCGCTTCGCTTGTTTTTTCTCTCTCTCTGTTTTTTGTTGGCGTACAATAGAATCAGAGGATTTCAGGCTGGGGGATGGGAGCTCAGAGATGTTTGTTGTGCCCCCCCAGTCCCTGATTTACCAGTGAGGAAACAGGCACGGGGGTCTTACAATTTGCCCAAAGCTGAGTGGCGTGTCTGTTGCCCAAGGATGGCGTGGTGGGCGGAAGGCCTGTGAGCTTGGGTGCCTGGATTGTGATTTTTTTTTGCACTGAGTAGCAGTGTGTCTTCAGGAAGTTCTTCAGTTCAGTTTCCATGGTGACAGAGAGGGGCCATGATGCCCGCAGAAGGGGGTGTCCTTAGCCTGTTCTGTGTGTGCCTGGCATCCTGGGTGTTCCATACACAGGGCACTTCCCGACGCTCCAGTTAGAACAGGACTGGGGGCCGCAGGGTGCAGGCCCCAGCCGAGGACCGGGCTCCTGTCCCTGTGTGTCCCTCCAGGCGCAGGTGCTCGCAGGCTGGCTCCGGTCGTCCCGGGCCCGGGGTCCAGGGTCCCCGCCTGCACTCACACTGTGGCTGTGGGCGGGCCCAGATGCAGGCGGCCGTGCTCCCTCTCGCTCTGTGGAGGCCGGTGTTCTGCCTGGTGGGTGCTGGCGTCACCCTGTCGCCGAGGGAGGCTGCTTGTGGGAAACACCGAGTGGCCCTTCTCTGACGGTGACACTGACGGTTTCCCTTGGTTCCATAAAAACTCAGGTGCTGTGTTTGCAGAGTCGAGTTTGATGCGGCAGCCGCCCCGCCTCTGCCCTCCTCCTGACTTCTCTGCGCCGTCCTCTGTGCCCGCATAGCCGTCCCCAGCCCGCGGTCCCGGTGGCGCTGGCTGTGGTCGCCAGCTCCTCCCCTGGGGTTGAAAGGTCACCATTGCTGTTTTGTCGTGACGCGGAGCTCTTGGCCTTTTCCAGTTCACTTGAACTTTTGAGTCGTGACGTTTTGTGGACTCAAAACGTACAAAGAGTTGTACATTTGACCTCTCAATACCGAGTGGCAACAGCTGGATTTGGGTCTTCTGCCCAGTGCCCAGTCCGCAGAGACGGGACCTTACACCCATGGGAAGTGGGCAGACGGCAATGGGTCAGGCAGCGTCTGCAGAGCCTGTTGCTCTGTTCTTGCATCTGAATCTGGGCTGCAGACCAGCAGGGGTGTGGGGGTGGGGCCGAGGGCCAGCCTGGACAAGGAGGCCCCCACAGTGGGAGCAGGTTCACGCTTGGTGGACTGTGGGCAGGGCTCCCCAGGTGCATCACTGCTAAGGTGCTGCCTGGTCTCGGAGCTGTCTGGGACACGTGGCTGTCGGCAGCATTTCCAGCACTGCCCGTGCCGGCGACCTGACCTGGCTGGCCCTGTGTGCCTGGGACGTGGCACGTGGCACGTGGCTGCACCTGCTGCTCCAGGCCATTGCCAGGGCTGCGGAGGCCCAGATGCTGTCCGGTGGCAGGAGAAGGCATTGCGGCTCCTAACTCGGGCCTTCTGGGAGCGCCCTGCCCCCCGCTGCACCGTCCCTGTCCCTTGCTGTCCTGCATGGACTGCCCCACTTGCCCTCCGTGTGGCCTGCGCGTCCTGTTGCGATGGCGTGCGTGCTGGACGCCCATCCCTGCTCCTTGGCCGGTCCCTTCCTCTGCTCAGTCCCCCGGAGCCTGCACCTGTGGTGGCCGGGCAGCGACCTCCTCTGTTCTGGAACGTGGGCGTCGGCCCTGTTTGCAGACCTCCGTCTGCTGTGCCAGCTTCCCTCGTCTCTCGTGCAGCTGTGACCTTGTTGACGGCCGGGGTCAGCCTGACGTGTCCCCGACACGAGCAGTGGCTGGCAGCCCCACGCGGCTGGACTGGGTTCACCGCGAAGCTTGCAGGGAGCTGTGCCGGCAGGGGTCGCCTCCAGGAGGGAGACTGCATGAGAGTTTCCTGCTGCCTCCCTAGAGGCCATGTCGTCCGTAACAGGAGCGAAGCCTAGTTAGTGACTGTCACGCTGCCTCGTCGGTCACAGCAGTGGTGCCTCGTCACAGCAGTGATGGCTCCATTCAGAGCGCTGGCCGCGAGCCCGTGTATGTCGCGTGAGTGGGAACCGGTACCCTGGCCTCTTGTCCTGGTCAGGGCTTGGCTGCGTTTTTAGCCCCTTCCGATGAGTTGTCAGACTTAGGGTCAGGGAAGGTGTCTTTCTCGTGGCTTCTGACCCCTCGTGTCCTCAGAGGTGCCTGACCTGGAGTCTCAGTCCTGTGGGCAGAGTGCGGAAACGGTGGGCTCCAGACTCGGCAGCGCCCACCTGCCCCACACTGAGCGCAGAGCCCACAGAGCAGGACCCACGTGGGGCCCGGCTGGGGCTGTCAGGGCAGCTTTGGTCACTTTGGTGCGCCAGGGCTGATACCTGTGGTGGCCGAGGGGCGTCCCAGGGCCCGTGAGGGCCCCTGGGGCACAGAACCCGGAGGAATTACTGGGGCCTGTCAGCTGTCCTCTCCTGGGAGGGGTCACTTCCTGAGCCGGGGGTAGGGGGGAGAAGCTGCAGAGACCCTTCCAGAGCTGGGGGCCTCCCACTGCCAGCCGCGGCTGCCGAAGGAACCTCTCCGGAGGCCGGGGCCCCTACAGAGTGCAGTGCCGGCCGGTCCTCCGCTTGGGCTCTCTGCTCAGTGGGCTGCTGCTGCATTTGCATCCGCCCGGTGTCTCCGCTCCGGGGTGCACTGAATTATTCAGGGAGTTCACGCTCCTCCCAGCACCGCTCAGGGCACATCAGCCGAGTGTTTTTGTCGTGTGCGCGTCTCTGGCAGGTTTTAATCTTTCATTTGTCACTTCAGGTTTATTTTCTGTTTTGGTTCTTAACACCCTAGGTGCTGGACCTAATCGGAGGCCAGTTTCTCGTGGAACCTCCGTGGGCTGCTTGTGTGAGCAGGTATTTGCATGCACACTTGCATAATGCTTTGCACCGCGAAATGGATGGAGGTCTTAGGTTCAGGTTTTACTGGCATTCAAAAGGCTGGAGCGTTGTCCAGATCAGAGATGAGAAGGCCACCCTTTCCTCGCTGCCTGGTTCCACGTGGTCAGCGCGGTGGGTCCCTTAAAGGACGCCTGCCTCCTGGTCCCGTCCCACGGGCCAATGTTGACTTGAGGGAGGGGTTTTCCCAGATGCGTGAGACATTTGGGCTGCGAGCTGCCAAACCCGTTCCCGTGGAAACGTGCCAGATCGGGTCTCACTCGCGTTCTGTCTCCTGACCGTGGAACAACTGCTCCCTGCACGGCGAGTGAACCATTCTGGATGTCCTGGGGTGGCGGGGCGTCTAGCAGCTCTGACTGGTTGTTGCTTTCAACATCGTTAAAAACAGTACTTCAGGGGTAACCCCGACGAGCCGGCCGCCCCCCAGAAAGTCTCCCTCGTGCCTCACTCTTAATACCTGGAATCTGCCAGGAAGTGGTGGCCTCCCCCCCAAACCATCGCCCGGTCCCGAGGTCGACGCTGACGAGAGTGTTTCGGGGATGGCTCGTTCCTGGGACTGGACTGCGGGACAGCGTCACTTTCGGTATTGAATACTGAAGTGACGGCCGGGTGGCCAGTGTGCTGCCTCGTTACCGTGGTTCCCTTCTCTGAAGACTCACCCGTCACTCACTGGTTCGGGCGCGTGCACTGTGCGGTCCATGAGACGTGACTGGCACAGGCTGCGTGGCGTGAGGCTGGACAGGGCGGTGCCAGGGCTGACTGAAAGTTTCCTTCTGTAAGAGGCGTGCCTGGGTCCTGTCCTTCCAGCACAAGTGAGACTTGGTTAGGCCGCGCTGTGGGGGTTGGGGAGCTGGCACAAGCCCTTGCAACTGGGCCTGGGGGTGACTGCCGGCGTCTCCTCAACACGCAATTCGCCGTGTCACCTGCAGATGACGCACTACATTCCCGAGTCTCAGGGAGGGGGAGCCAGTCAGTCTCAAAGTCCTGACTTGGGACTTTTGAAGCCGCCAGGAAGCCCCCAGGCAGGCTGTGCTCGGAGGAGCGAGTCCCCGCCGTTGCCGCGGCAACAGCCCACACCCCCTGAGCACCGGGTTCCTGGGATTGTGCGGAGCAGCCCCAGCGACTGCAGACAGGGTGTGTGCCGAAGGAAGGAGGGACCGCCAGGCAGGGCGGCCCGTCCGCGCCCTGTCCTCCCCGGTGAGAGTGTCACAGCTTCTCTCTTAAGTCAGAGTTCTTTGTCTTTGGATTTCGAGCTGACTGTTGCGGGTGTCACATCAGGTGTTTGTGAAGTTTCCAGAGCCGTGCTTGTGAGCCACCTGGGCGCATAGTGAGGGACCAGGTGGTGTCCTTCCTGCCACCTGTCCCCGGGCCTTCGACAGCCCCAGAGGAGGCCGCTGGACACAGGAGCCCCGGAGGGGCTGCCTGGGCCCTGCTATTGTCACCCTGAGAGCCCCTCTGCCCAGTGCCTGTGTGATCCGTCACTTCTTGGCTCCGGTGTCTGCTGTCGTTGGCTCAGAGCACGTGTTTGTTTCCGAGAGGGCAGGCGAGCGTCGCCAGGTTCAGCTGGTGCGAATGCAGGACGCCTGTCGGGGGCGGGAGGGGGGGGTGTCCAGAAAACCAGCCCCCTGTCGCTGCATCGTGCGGGCGTGCCCCCGGGGGGTCTGAGAGGAGCTGAGGCCAGAACTTGTTTGTTGTGTGTCCGAGACTCAGGGGACCCCACCGCCCTGTGCTTTCTGTGGTGCATCTCTGCGGCCGGGCCCTGCGGAGGTTGTGTCACTTGTCACTTTGTGTCCTGGAGGGTCCAGCCTTGGTGCTGGGCCTCGGTGTCGGCTAATGGAAGCACACTGGGCAGCCTGTCACGGACAGACGGATGGATGGACAGGAGGTGCTGGTTCCCTGACACAGAGAGTGTTACAGGAACAATCAGCTGAGAAAGAAAAGGAGGCAACTTCCGGTGGAGTTTGCTCTCTCTGCTTTTCTCTGCTAGACCTGCAGGCCGGGCCCAGGCTCTGCCGAGGGGTAGTAGGGTGCGGCGGGAAAGACTCGGAAGAAACAGTGATCTTCGGTCTGGTGGCCCCACCAGGACGTCACTGGGCCCTTCCCGGTCCGGCCGCGTCTGGGGCACCAGGGTGCGGGTTGTGTCAGGGTCTGCGCACGTGTCGGTCCTCACGGTGTTCTGCCGCCGCTGCTGCCGGGATCCTGGACTCTTCCTCCCCTTCGGTCACCCTCTTCGACAATCTCCAAAACCCAGGACTCGCCAAGCAAACCCTTTTCGGTCTGTTACTGAAGATGGCCGTGTCGGGGGGGCGCCCAGCGAACCTTCAGCGATGCTGCAGGTCAGGTGCTGTCCTGTCCGTGGGCCGTCTGGGAGTGTAGCTGCCAGGGCACGGAGTTCTGATGAAAGTGCGTGTTTCGTTCTCAGCAGGCAGCCCGAGTGGGCTTTGTGTCTGGAACCCTCAGGTCGGGAGCTGCAGCCCCGGTGCTTCGAGGTGCAGGGAAGGTCCGGGCGCAGGGGCGTTTCTGCTGCGGGAACTGCTTCTGCCCGAGTTCTGTGACCGTCTCAGGCTAGGAGACTGTTCAGGTGCACACCACCTTCTGTGAAACAACGGCGCCCTTGGCACCCTGCACCCAGGCAGTCCCCCAGCAGTGGTTCTGCCCTTCCGGCGGGAAGTGTGCGCAGCCCCCGTCCACTCGGAGCGTGCTCTCCTGCGCCTGACGTCCCGCTGTTTCCGTGGTTGGGCAGCTCACCTCCGTGGCACTGGGTGCGTGGTCAGTGCCCCGCCAGAACCGGGGGGACGGTGGAGATTGGGCGGGCCAAGCTCTCGTGGTTGGACACGGGCTACTCCTAACTCGGGCTGGTGCCTGCGTCTCCCGTCCACCAGGGATTTCACGGGAGTGAGCGCAGTGACACGGGGCCTGTGAGGGCAAAAGACGGCCGGTGTTTGGGCCGGCGACACCATTCTCTGCACATCCTTAGTCCACGCCCTTCACCTGCGTCTGACACGTCTGTGTGTAGTCCGCATGTATTCGCACACCCCTGGGAAACAACGGCTCTTCGGGCTTGTTATCAACTTCCTGCGTCGTGAGCGTTTCTGTACGGCCTGGCGCACGGTTCTGGGTCGGCCGGTGCTCGGGGGCCCGGACGTGGAGGGAGGAGCAGGCTTCCGGACTGGAGGCTCCGGGCAGCGGTGGCTGTGCCCAAGTGTCTTCTCTGGACCAGGGGGAGTCCACATGGAGCCTGGCCCCAGCCAGAGTCCCGCCTGGCTGGACGGCCACTCGCCACAGCTGCTCTGTGTCCCCGGGAAATGCGGCACTCAGACGGGGCCAAGAGGGCCCCTCCGAGCCCGTCTGCAGCCCCTGCTTTCCCCGGAGACCCTCGTCCACTGTCGAGGACGAGGCTCGCTCCCCTCACTCACTGGCAGGCGGGTCTGTGATTGCTCAGTTGTGGCTTCCGCCGAGTTCCTCGTGGGCGGGCTGCAGCGGAAGTGGGTGACAGGCGTGAGCACACGGAACAGGGGAGAGTTTACTCCTGTAGTGTTACTTGTTAACTGTTGCTACTTTGCATGTGGACAGCTGGAGAGCCCTGTCTGCTCCACCCTGCATTTTAAAGTGGTCGTTCTCCTGCACCGCGGCACGCTGTTGGAGCTTCCCAGGGGACAGCGGGGGTTCGCTGCATCAGAAACAGGGTTATCGCTGCAGGGTTTTTGTCTCTGCCGTCATTCTTTGTCACGCACCCGCAGGGCTCCTCTAAGAAACACTCTTCCTTATCCTTTAAAAAAACCACTGTCTCGGGCCTGTATATCTCAGGCAGCGGTCGGGTGACTGGCCAGTGGGCAGTGTGGCCCCGGCAGGGACCGGCGCTCCAGAAGCACTGGGGGAGAGAGACGAAAAAGTACTGCATTCCATTGACACTTTGCCCACAAACTGCTCATCTCATTTGGCTTAAAAAATTCACGTTTGTGTTTGACCGCTGGGCAGAGAGACCTCCGTAGCTTGGTGACCAGCGGAATTGTGGGATTTCCAATTTACCAGGCGAGCACTGTCCTTTCCTTTGGCTTTTCTGTGGCCGAGCTTTTCTGTGGTCGAGGTGATGCAACTATTCAGGGATTTCAGAAAGGCACCCAGAACCTAAGAGGACAGCGGTAATTCCATAAAAAGAACTATGTATTTTTGCTTCTAGGGATAATAAAACGTCCAATGCAGTATTTTCTCTAATTAAAAGTTATTAACTTAATATAATTAATTGTATCAAAAAAAGAGGGAAAAACAATCCTCTCCGGTTTTATTACTTCTTGACTTTAAGTAGCAAAGATTTACCCCTAGTTCTGAGATGGACTTTTATGGAGGGCGCCGGTGTGGTGGCCGAAGGAACGGAACCTCGGCCTGGGCTCTCGCACCATCTGCCCGAGTCCTGTACCGAGGCAGGTGTGCGAGGAGTGGACGCGTCCCCTGCAAACACCCTCCATCGAGATGAGGAGTTGTGCACGCCTTCCAGGCGGGCGGAGGCAGACTCGTTTCCAGATCCTGCAGGTTTCTCGGGACCCCGGTTTCCACGTTTTCACGGGGGAATAAGATGTGGAGGCCGGGGGCAGAGCCCACCCTCTGAAGTCCCCGGATGAACCACCAGTAGTTGTAAGAGGGGGAAGCCTGAGTTCAAAGCCTCCCCCAGCGCCTGCCTGCCAGGTTTCCTGTCGGGACCCACCTCGGCCGTCAGGAGGCCGTGAGCCCAGAGCGCGTGGAGACCCGTGTGCCTCGCAGCCCCCAGGCCGTCCGGGCGGCCCTGTGTTCTCACAAAGCTGAGCAGGGCTCCGGGCCCTGCCTTTCTTGTCTCCTGGTTTGATCATTAACAGCCGCTGTGATTGGGCTGGAAGCTGCCGCCCCTTCCTCTGGAGGAGGAGGGGAAGCTGAGGGAGTGTGTGTGCTTCTACCCAGAGTCCGCCCAGGTGGAGGCAGTGTGTAAGAGGTGGGAGGTGCGTGTTTCCACACCACACTGTGTCGTGTACGATGTGCACCTGTGCTTTTGGCCCAAGTTTGCAGGCGAGATATCTTCCGTTTTAGATTTTTGATTCCGTTACTTATTTACTCATAGATACTTGTTTTTTGTATTACAAAGGAACATTAGCATTTATTTGTGAATGTATGGATATTGTTACTGCTTTCTGAAGTTACACTTTTAACACGTAAGCGTAAATGTCTTGTGGAAACTTCATTGTAGAGATACAGAATTAGTGCTACCCAAGTATAACATGCATCCTTATTTTTCCCTCAAAAATTCAGGCCAAAAAAGCGTGTGCCACACATGGCAAACTGAAGCGTGCCCATAAATTTTGCCAGCACTCAGGACTCAGAGCTTCACTCCTTGGTCTTGGTGACCCGAGGCTCCGGGTGGGGCTCATGCGAGGGACAGAGAAGCCGCAGGTGGGTGGGCGCGGCGGGGCCCTGGGAACCATTGAGCCTGTTCTCTGGCCCGCGGAGGGCACGGGGTGTGGTGTCCTGAGCTGGCCGTGGGGCTGGGACCGAGTTTTGGGGCCTGAAACCTGATCAAACACCCGATTAAAAACCTGAGAGCCCAAGGCAGTGCGTGTCGGTCCTGTGTGGACCCCACTTCGGGCCCTTCGCGAGCAGGTTCTCGGGGCTGATGCCGTGCAAGGCACATCTGCACTTCCCCACCAGCCGCGCCTATGGGCACACCGCCCCGTGGGTGGACTCGGGGAACGCCACCAGCTTCGCTGAAAGAGAGGCCCCCGGTTCCCTGTGCAGTGGGACACGAGGGGACAGCGCCTCCTGGGGGGCCTCTGTGGGCCGGGGTGCCCTGCAGCCCCAGGCGCATGTTTCTGGTGCAGCGTCTGCCGTGCATCTTCTGCCCGCGTTTACCCCCGTCTTTCCCGAGCCTTCCCCTCCTTTCTGGGTGGCATGTGCAGGGCCGGGATCGGGCCCTTCGTTCGGCATGGCCGTGTGTCTCGTGTGGGAGGCCGGTTGTCAGGAACACCGGCCGCCCGCCCGAGTGAGGGAAGTCCAAGTCCAGTGAGTGGGGACGGTGGCCGCCCGGACGGTGACTCATTTGCTCACCCAGCTGTTTGGTGGTTGCAGCTGAAGTGCAGGTTTCAGGTCGTGTGTCCTGGGCGGGGGGTGGGGGGCCTGGGGGCCTGGGGGCCTGGGGTGGAGCCCTTGGTGGGAGGGTTCAGCCCGTCATGGCCTGTGGGGCGGAGGCTCCAACATGAACCTGGTCTCGGGATGTGGAAGGTGCGTTCGGGGTTCGTCCCAGCTGGTCCCGGTGAAGTGACAGAAATGTGATTTCAGTGGACGCACTGTGCCCGGGCCGTGGGGACCAGCCCTCGTGCAGTGACGTTTCCTGGAGCCCAAGCCCCAGCTCCGCTTCAGCAGCCACAGGCCTGGCGCTGGGGACCCGCTGCCCAGACGGACAGATGGACAGACGGACGCACCTCTGCTTCCGTCTGACCTTGGCCGTCTGGCTCAGTCATCTGTTGGTGGTGAAACCTACTGCCTGGTAGCGGGGGATGATGGTGCTGAGAGGGGGCGTGGTGGTGGGACACCGACCTGTAGGGGTCTGCTTGGTGCCCTCGCTGAGCTGGGGCGGCTGCGCCTGCGTCGGAGTTCCGGGAGCAGCACGTGGAGACGTGGGCGACAGCGGCACCTTAGCCCTCGAGATGCTCTGGAACTCTCTGTGGGCTTTGCCGCGTCCAAGCGTTGGTCCTTGTGCTTGTGACCTGATGCGCAGCAGAGCGGACCTGCCGCGGTTCCTGCCTGCTGGCTGGGCTCCGCGCGGTGCTGGGTCCCTCCGCCAGAGCTTGCTGGGGTGGGGAGAGGGGGCATGCTGGCACGGGCTGCGTGGGAGCCGCGACCGTGGGCAGAGCTGCGGGTCTTCCGTCTGCCGCCTCCACAGGGGACCGTGGTTTTGAAGACATTGTGAGTATTGTGTGTGACTGATACAGTTTTTCCCAGATTCTAAAAGTGATCACATATCACCTGTGGCAGTGCCATGTTCTGGACTGGTGTGCGTGTCACAGAGCTGTTGTGGCGCTGGGAGCCCGGACCTCGGGGAAGGGGGCCCTGGCGTCTCCACGGCGTGGCTCTCGCTGGCTGAGACGGGCACTTCCTGTCTTCAGTGCCACAGGCGGCGCACTCGGCTTCCAAGCACAGCTTTTGGGACACACACGTGCTCTCCCTCTGCAGAGCGGCGCAGTGCTTCGGGGCGCACTCCGGGCCTGGCGGGCGCCCGGCCGTGGGCGGGTGAGCACGTCCTCAGGACGCAGGGTCACGCGCGCAGTTACCCGGCTGCACAGCCCTGGCCCCTGCGGTTGTCCTGTGGGAAACTGCGTGTGCACCGCACGTGCGGCTGCATTGAGATGGCACCTGGGGGACCATGTGCACACGTGTGTGTGTGAGGCCGGTGCAGGAGCAGCGTGCCAGGTTCCGGGCGGTGACAGTGGAGGAGGGGCTCAGCGGCCCTGCGCACCCTGAGGGCCAGCCGGGAGCCCGGCCCTGTCGGGTGCTGGCGGCTCTTGCCCTGCGCTGCGCTCAGCCTCGGCAGCCCGCGGCCCTTCCCGGCCCTGTGTGCATTCCAGCCTTCGGCACTGGGGGGGAAACAGCTCCCCAGCTGAGGGCGGTGGCCGTTTGGGCCAGGGAAGAAACGGCGCGCTGTGTGGCCGCTGCGAGAACCGGGTTAGGGGGCAGGCTGGGGGCAGCCTTTCCATCACTTCCTGTCAGCGACCTCACGGTGTGCTGGGGAGGGCCCTTCCGCCCCCAGCCCCCAGAGGCACCGTCCCCATACCCGGGTGCACACAGGTCCCTGGGAGTGGGAGACGTGTCCTGGATGGGGACTGCGAAGCGGGCAGAGCTGAGGCCGCGTGGCGGAACCTTCTGGCAGGCACAGGGCCTGCGGCCTTCATTTCTGTGAGGTCACGTTTGCTCTCGAGGATTTGGTACGCCCCCAGGATCTCCTGTGAGGACGGCGGGGGGTGTTCTGCTCGCTGAGGAAGCCAGCTCGAGAAGTCGTGTGCCTGAGGTGGTGTTTGAACAGTGGCCGGCCACTGCCACTGTCCGAGGTGGCACCCCTGAGCACGAAGGAGGCTCGGGGCTCGGAGGTGCCGACGTACGTCCTCCGAACACTGGGTTGACCCCAGAGTCCATCTGGATTTTTCTGTAAAATAAAATTCACTTTTCATTTTCAACAATACTTCATTGATTTGGGTGTTTGGGGTCGGTTATTTCGCACGTGGTGGCACACTGATTGTTTTCACTCCGTGTCTCGATTTGGTGGCTGTCGGCCTCAGCCGGTGCACCCGGCCGTGGGGCATCGTCCACGGAGAAATCCCCAGCACGAAACCTCACACAGCACTCTGACTCGTCCCCGCCGGTCACGGCTTCTCCGCACACACACTGCACAAGTCTGCCCTTGCATTTCAGTGGTGTTTTTACCTCTCTTGAAACAATGAAGCGTAGTATGCTGGGAATGTTGCATGTTTTCTTCCATTTTCAATATTAAAATGGCTGCACAAAAATTCACCAAAATTCTGATTTTAAAAAACGCAGGCTGATAACGACAGCTGTCACAGTGCAATCTGACAAAACTGTTCCAAATGAAGTTAGAGCCAACTAAGTGCCACTAGAGCCGTCGTGCAGGAAAAAAAAGAACAGGCATCTTGGCCACCCTGTGTGCCCTCAGAGAGCTGTCCCCACCTCCTGGGACGGCCGCCCTCAGCTCCTGGGCTGTGTGTGGTCCTCGCTGTGTAGAAGTTGCCACACAGCCCACGCTCGGAAACACTGCTTTTCTGCGTCCGCCCCTCGTCAGCTGTTGGTGGTCTTACCTGGGGGGAAAGGCTGAGCGAGGAGCCCGTGACCCACTGTGTCCTGGCCCCTGTGCCCCTCACCTTTGCCCCAGATGCCTCCTCTCCCGGTTATTTCCAGCTGGCCAGGTGGCCGCCAAGGCCTTCCCCGACAGCCTGGGGAGGGCTGCCAGGCCAGGGGGCGGGGGAGAGGTGGGTACAATTCCTGGGGGCGCAGCTAATAGGACTTGATGGGAAGCAGCCCTTCACTTAGCTCTGAGAACCTCTCATTCATGCATTCGGGGCTCCAGCTTAGCCAAGGGCTCCTGGAAAACCGTCCCAGAAACGAGATTTCGCAACTCCTTCCCAAAATAGAACCGTGACTCAGTGATGGAGAAAACAGGCCTTCCGGAGCAGGCCTCTGCCCTGGGCTTGGCGCCACCTCCCTGATGCTCCGTCTGCGGGCGCCGGAGCCGGGCGACCCATCGTCAGCAGCGAAACCGAAACCGAAGACGCCCAACGAGGGGCGTCCGTGCATCTGTCTCCTCTCCGGACAGACGGGAGAGAAGGCCAGCGCGACGAGGACCCTCGCAGAGGAGACTGCATGTGTGGGCTTTATTTATGTATTTGTTGTGTTTAATGAAGTGCCCGGTGATTGCAGCCCTTGCTCAGCATGTGCTGTGGCCAGCCTGCCTGCCCAGGATCTCGGACAGACTTTGTGGTGGGTTTGGGGGGCGTTGCCTAGGTTACTGAGCAGCGTGCAAAGCATCTCTTTCCACTGAGTGTCTCTGGAACTCCAGAGAGAGTGTTCATGGTGGTTGTGTAATGGTTTGAGCTTGTCATGCTGGAGAGACAGAAAATCTATGTATTTCATACTCATTTACATGACTACACCCAGAAAAGGCTGTAAGGTCCTGGTGTCTGGCATTCAGGGGTGCCTGAGATTCCTGCCAGACACGCGAGGCCCACCTGGCTCAGAGTGCCCGCAGGCACCTCTCTGCTGACAGCATTGTCAGCCTTGTGACCCCCATGCACCTTGGGGTGGGGTCAGGACCACCTAGGCTCTGCATCCCTGGAGCCCGAGAGAGGGGCTGTTGGATGAGGCAGGATGGGGCGTTCATTCGATCTAGTTAGCTCGGTGAGGTTACCAAGTGTCAACTTCATGGGTGAGGAGTTAGCAAGTCCTTGCACGTGCCCGTCCCGTTCATCCTCCTGATAGAAGACACTCGTGACAGCACTAGAGAATGAAAGTGATCTTTGTCTCGACACAGTTCTGTTTGTGCAGGGACACAGAGTGTCACGTGCCCCCTGTGCAGAGCTGGCCCATCTCCGCCCTCGTTCCTGTGCCGACCAGCGTGTCGAGCTGACCGCAGAAGTGGTTTCCACTCTCCTCCCTGCTCCGCACATGCAGTCCCAGCTCACCGTGCTGGGCGTCTCGAGTGCAGGGCACAGTGCCGGGCGCACGGTGCGGACCTCGCTTGCTGAACACAGGGACGTGCCCTGGCCGGGGTAAACTGGGGGCGGGGGGGTTCCCACATGGTGTCAGCAGTGGCCCTGGGACGGGGCACTCAGACCTGGGCCCAGAGACACCTTCTTAGACTGGACACAGTGCCCACACCCCCCGGAACAGTCCTGTGCTTCCACTTTGAGAGCACGTACTTTGAAGCCAATGTGAAAATACCGACTGGAAAGCACTTTAGAGCCAGTTACTAATCCACTGAAGTGCTTCGGGCTGTTGCTGTCTCTCTAAAGTGAGTACGTTTGCGGACGGTCGGACATCTGAGGGCACTGCCGTGCCGGCCCCCAGAGTCGGACGCACAGGGACGTGTTGTTTTACCGACACTGAGTTTTGCCAACTGCGTCCAGTGCGTCCTTAAATCACAGCTCCGAAAACACCGACGACGCAGCAGGACCCCGAACAGACGCTGTGAGAGCCATGGCGAGCTGTCGTCCAGATGACGCGTGGCCTGAAGCTGTGTTTCAAAAAAACATGCACGGTTGTCTCACGGGGTCGTAAAGCGAGTTCTTGGTGCCTGTCCCTTGCTAATAGCTACTTGCAGTTTACCAGTAGATGCCTCTTGCATCCCCTTTCTGGAATCCGGGGACCACCCACACAGCACTGGGCCGAGTGGTTACGCCTTGGGCGCTGGCGCCACCTAGTGGCGGAGCAGGCGCACGGCGCTAGTGCTGCGGCAGTCTGCTCGCACCTGTGGCACAGACCGGGCCTTCCGAAATGGCCTTTGTTCTGCAAGTGACACGTGCCTGACTTTGCCTCTGGAGACTCTACTGGTAAAGCATCTTGTTAAAAAAAGGATCATTATAATTTCCACGTAAACAGACAGAATTTGGGTTTTGTGCGTTTGGATAATGAAACAGCTGAAGAACTAACTTGAGGTCCTGCTTACGCTGGAGAGTTACAGTGTTTCTCCTCGTCCAGAGCCCTTCTCTGCACCCCCCGGAGCGTGCAGGCTCCCCGTGCAGGGAAGCACAGGGCACTCTGAGGTGGGCTCCGCGGGCGGTTCCCGACTCCCTTTGCTGTGAGGAGGGTGCGGAACAGGCCCTCGGGCCCTCATCTGCTCCTGCCTGTGCTCCGCCCTGTCTACGTCTGACCCCTCCCTCGGTGCAGAAAGTGCCTGCCCTTCAGCTCCGACCTGGACTGTTGCTGGGGGGCTCCACTCACTCCCCTTTCCCTGTGCAAGGTGAGCTGCGCACCGACACCCAGAGCACGGCTCGTGACCTGTTGTTCATGGTTTCTCTTCATTCTCGCATTTCTGTGCGTTTTTCTCGAAGGGACTTGTGTTATACTTGGGGGGTGAGTGGGGTGCACTCACTGTATGGTAGTGTTGAGCACTGACTTGCATCCCTTCACTTCAGCGTGCTGAGGTTTGGAAAATCAGCCACGACTGCCGGAGTGACGTGTTTTACGGCCCAGGGCACAGGGAAGCAGGGAGTGAGTTCCAGGTTCCCGGAGTGTGGCCGCGCTGTAGGGCAGCTGGAAACTGTGGGTGGTCTGGCTATTGGATTAGCCTTTAAAATGTGGATTTTGCAGTCACCGAATAGGAAAGCTTTTGAAAAAATTTCCCCCAGGTTTTAAGCTTTAGGTTTGCTTGTGTGACGTGGTTACTTTGGTCAGAAATTCAGTATTTAACTTGTAATGGTTTTTTTTTCTTGTGAAATCAAAATACAAGTTCCCGAGCTGACATGTTCACGTGTGTTCTGTCGTCGTGGACGAGCTGCAGGTTTTCTGTGACTTACGTTGCCACGTTGGTCCTGTGCAGGGGAACCTGCGTCCTGTGCTCGTTCTCACGGAGAGGAGCAGCGGGAGCGACCCCGGGACGGCACGTGTGTCTGAGCACATGCACTTGACTCTGGGATGACCAGTTCCCACAGCGCTCCGGGGCTGTCGTGGCCTGTTCCACTCACCCTGTTGTCACTGTTGCTGTGTCCCGTTGCTGGGGTTACCCGTGGCATGCGTGTTACCATGTGAGCTGGGGCTTGGCCGTCTCCTCATCACGGAGACCTCCTTCGTGGTGCTTTGCTGTGCGCACTGCGTGTGACGTGAGGGGAGCCGTGGGGACCAGCCAGACTCAGCACGGTGGTTCCCCCCATGGGCGCCCGCGCTGTGCCCTGCGCCCTGCTGCTTCTGAACCGTGCTCTGTTCTGACAGAAATGGTAACTTCCCGTTTCACGTTTGATCCTCAGGGGCAAAGTCACTCGGCTGCTGCTTCTCCGAAGACGTGGCTTCTCCTGCGCTCTCCAACGGAGGCCACAGCCTCGGGGACACTCTGTCGGCGGAGCACGACCCTGGCAGGCTCTGCGTGGAAGGTGCCGCCTCTGTGCGCACCTCTGAGGGCCACGGCAGGGAGACGGCCAGGAGGCCGGAGCCCCTGCGATGTTCTGCGGCCTCGAAGATGCCGGCGTGTCGCCCCAAGCAGGAGGTCTTTGGTGCCGGGGACACTGCAGGCGTCCCTTCCCGTGTGGATCAGACTCGCAAGGACGGAGCAGCTCAGCAGCGCTGGCCCGAGAGCCTGGCCAGCCACCCGAAGGAGCAGCCGTATGGTTTGCACAGCAAGGAGCGTCTCGGGCGGGGCACGAGGGCACTGGCCCCCGACCTGGCCCCGCTGGACCTCAGTGAGCACTCGACCCGTGAGGACCGCAGCCGCAAGGAGCCGGCCTCCTCGCCGCAGGCTGCGCTGGCCGTCCACCCCTGCCCTTACTGCAGTCACCGGTCCTACTACCCCGAGGTGCTGTGGATGCACAAGCGCCTCTGGCACCGCGTCAGCTGCAGCGCCGCGGCCCCGCAGTGGACGCGGCCCAACGGGCACAGGGGCGTCAGGGACAGCCTGGTGTTCCTCGTCCGCAGCGGGCGCACGGGCCCCCCGCCCGCCCTGGGGGGCAAAGACTGCCAGCCCCTGCCCATCGCTCGGTTCTCGCGCACCCAAGTGCCGGGCGGCACGCCAGGGCCCGAAGGCAGCTCCTTGCTCCTGTCTGGGACCGCAAAGGCTGCCGGTGTGTCGAAGAGCAGGGAGGGCCCCCCCGGGGGCCCCTGTGCACTCTGGGGGGCCAGCCCCGAGGGCCCTCGGCAGACCAGACCTGGCCACGGCCCCGAGCAGCACGGGGCCCTGGTCCCCTCGCCCCCACCGAGGTCCAAGCAGGAACCGGGCCCCAGACCCGCGCCAGCAGCAGGTGGTGGCTTCAGCAGAAGCACCACCCCCACACCCACTGTCACCGCCCGGGCGGGCTCCCAGTCCCCGGCCAGCAGCAGGCTGGGGGACAAGTGTGCCGCCCCCGCGGCAGGGGCAGGCCTGGGTGCCCCCAATAAGCACAGTGCCCCAGACCCACTGAAAGCTAAGCTGAGCCCCCGGCCGCAGGGTCCACTGCCCAGGAAAGGCGATGGGGGCCCCCCTCTACCTCCCCGAGAGACCCCCTCCAGGGCCAGCCAGGGCCCCAGGGGGGACGCAGCCTTGCCGGCCCAGCCCGTCTCACCGGCCGCCACGCAGGAGCCAGCTTCTGAGGGCCCCGAGAAGCGCCTGGACATCCTCAGCCTCTTTAAGACCTACATTCCGAAGGACCTGGCCACGCTCTGCCAGAGCTGGGGTGCCGAGGGCCCTGCGCTGGGGCACAGAGGTAAGCGGTGCAGCTCTCCCGCCTGCCCGCCCCAGGGACGGGGGTGTCCGACCTGAGGCCACAGGGCCCTGCCCCCCCCCCCCCCCGCACCGTGATGCCCGAGGGGAAGGCCACGCACACGCGGGCGGGAGCAGCGCCGCAAGGCATTTCCAGTTCTCCGTCGTTTTAGACAGTTTTGGTAGATGTTCACTGTTCCTTAAGCTTCATTTTGCACATTTACGTAATTAAAAAAATATACATACATGTATCAGTTCTCTAGCATCAGTAAGCGAAGCCTCATAGGCCGTGAACGTGCGGCTCAAAGCTTGGGAGCCACTCTTGACAGTTCTCGAAAAAACATGCCCCACTTGCAGGTGGGTGGGCGGGGGGAGTGCCGTGTTGGTTGGCCCTCTGTGTCCAATGCCGGCCTCGCTCTGCGGGTGGGGTTTCCCTGGAAGCGAGGAATCTTAGGCTCGGTGGGGGGGTGCAGGGCCAGGGCCTCCCCAGACCCGGCTGGGGCGCACCACACTCACTCCGTGTCCAGGGACCCCGCCTCACCACCGGACCTGTGCTGGTGGGTCATGCCCTGGCGGTTGCACCTCACCCCGCGTGAGCGCCACACCCAGTCTCTGTGGTCACGTCCCCCAGGCCGCGCTGTGGCCAGCCCGTGGCGTCCATCGATTCCCCCCAAAGGGGCGGGTTCGGAGTTACGGGCTTGAGAACGAAGGACAGCAGAAGCAGAACTACGAGTAGCCTGGCACGGTTTCCTGTTCCTTAACATTTAAACAAGGGAATTGGTTTGAAGGGGTTTTGTTCAGAGAGGCTAAGTGTTTGTTTTTCTCACGTGAGAAATGCTTGGCTGTCTGCGCAGCACTCTGCCTGGGGGTCGCTCCCGGCGGCACATGCCCAAGCAGTTGGGGCTCTGCAGACCCGGAGGGGGGTCCGCTCTGACGGGGCTGCTGGGGCCCTTGCTGGGGGGCCTTGGTGGAGGCATAGCTTCCCGGGCTCAGGGAGGGGCCGGATCCGCTTCTCCAGCCCCCTCCTCCGTGGCGCTGTGCCACGGCCACACAGCGAAAGCGACTGCCCTTTCCTCTTTCCTCGACTGGACTCCGTGTGGGTCCTGCACTGGACTCGGGCTGGTCAGAGCCTGCCGGCGCTGCTCCCCGAGACGGGAGCCTTCCTCCCCCACAGCTGCCATGCTCTCCGAGGTCTCTGTTCCTGCCCAGGCCCCCCACACCCCATCTGTGCAGGTTCCCACCCGTTGCCCTCTCACGTGCAAGTTAGTCTGGGAGGCTCTGGGGTGCTGGGGCCGGAAACAGACCTGCAACCAGGGTGGGCCGGCTGTTGGAGAGGCAGCCAGGACTCGAAAGTCCTCCTTACGCAGACCCTGCTGCCATGGCCCAGGCAGCAGGTCGCCTCGCGCTCCCGCTCCTGCCCCTGCCCTCCCTGAGGCTGCCATCCCTCTACTGCCACCAGGCCTGTGGCTCCTGGGCTCCGGGGAGGGGTTGATCTTGGCGTCGTGAGTCTGGACTCCTGCCTGGCTCACCCGAGTCCCTGTCATTGTTTGGACCACACGCTCCAAGTCTTTCTGCACTCTTGCTGTCTCCCGTTGTTCTCTGAGGCCCTCGCTGCGTGTCCATGTGGGGTGCCGCCCGCCGGAGGAGGGACGGCCACCCACCCCTTCACGTGCTGGCCACCGGGGAAGCATGTCGCCTTGCCTTGTGGTTGGGGAGGAAGAGGTGTGCAGTGGGGAGCCTTCCAGAAGGGGAGGAGGGACACCTGTTGTGTCTGCATGCAGTGCGGGCCCTGCCTCAGTGCCGTTCCCATGGAAACGGGGCTTGGCTGACTGGTGGGTCTGGGAGTCGGAGGTTTTGCCCAAAGGGAAGGCGGTTCCCGCGCCTTCCCCCTACGTGTTGCCACTGAGGGATGTTTGTCCAGCAATGCGCAGCCTGGAAGGCCTGCCAAGGGAGGGAGGAGGTGCATGGAAGTGGTCCCTTCCGGAATGAGAAAGGAGAGTTTCTGTAATCACTCTGCCAAGTCTGGAGGCCTGTGAACGTGATGTAAATGGTTCGTTGATAGAACAGTAACAAAGTAGCGAGTCACCCGTGCTCCCGGAGCCGGCCGGTGCGCAGCATCCGATACCCGGGTGTTGGGATGGAAGACGGGAGGTGACAGTGGAGTGACTCTGGAGAGGCGGCCACGGAGGGCCCTGCTCACTGGGGCGTGAAAACTGGTCACACCAGGGCTGCCACTGTGCGATGCTCGGAGAGTCTGCCCTTCCCTGGCGGAGCCCCCTGGACTCCTTGTGGGGGTTTCTCTGGGAGGACAGGCTGATGTGCCCCGGGGGTGGGCCAGGCCCCCCTCGCCGCGGAGCCCCCTCCGCACGCTCACCTCAGGTCTCTGTGCCAGACTGCGGCGCTGCGGCTCGCCAGGCCGTCTTCAGTTCAGACGAAGTCGAAGTCGAGGGCCTTGGAAGTCAACTCAGAGGTTCGCTGGAGCTCGGGCACACTGCCCGCGCGGGCAAGGGTCCTTCTTTTGAAAAGTGGAGAGAGCTTGACAGGGTGGGGCGCCCGGGGAGTGCGTGCGTGCTCAGTCGGGGAAACGAGAGCGGTGAGTGGGGGCCCGTGGGGTGGAGACGCCGGCTGGGAGATGGCCTCGGAGCGCCAGCACCGCCGGTGTAGTGCTGGCAGTGGCGTTTCAGGCCTGGGGCCGAGCTGCCTGTCACGACCGCTAGCCGGTGCCCGTGGAGGCACGGACTGTGCGTTCAGGAGCCCGGCAGCCGCCCGGAAGGTCGGGCAGTTTCCGGGGCACGCCCCGAGTGGGGAGGAGGGGTGGGGAGGAGGCGCTCTCGGAGCCGAGGGTTTCCGGGACCCGCCTGCGGAAGGAAGGCTGTTCCTGGGAGACACGCTTCTTCACTCTGGGGCCTGGGGTACACCCCCAGGAGGGTCAGCCCCCTGAGCTCTCCCTGCACTGAGGCGCTTGGTGAAGACTCCAGCAAAGAGGTCCAGGGCAGGTGCCGGAGTCGCTGAGTCGGCAGAGGGGCCCCTCGGCACCGTGGCGCATAGTAGTGACCGGGCACCGAGGACTGGAAGGTCTGGCACTCCTGCCCCCTGGGGCGCATGGTCCCGAGGTCCCTGAGAGACCAGGCCAGGCCCTGACGGTCTGCACAGCACTCTGCCGGCTCTCCGCACACGAGTCTGGCGAGTGCAGGCTCTTCGCCGCCGCGTCCATGGAGGCCGCCCAACCCGGAGCGGAGTGGCTCGGCCTCACCTGGTCTCACCGGGCCCTTTCGGCTCACAGACGCGCAGGCCATGGGCACCGTTTCAAACGTGCCATGTTTGGGGCGAGTTTTCACGTCTTGTCTTCCCGTTGGGCTATGTCCCTGGTGAGCTCAGGGGTCCCTGCGGGGCTGCCCTTCCCTGAAAACCAGCCTTCTCTTTGGAGCCACACCCTCGTAGGAGAGGCTGCCTCCCCTTTCCTGCCAGAGCGGGGCGTCCACTAGGATCAGAGGGGACATGAGGCCTGGGTGCCCAGGTGCCCCCGTGGGCTCTCCCAGGTAAGGGCCCATAGGTGCCGTGTGTGTGTGTGGCTGGGCACCCGGCACACGGCCCCGCATAGCGGCGGGCCGCGGCGTGCCGCTGACTGAGCCTGCATGAAGCCAGGGGAGCGTCCAGCTGCTCAGAGCCCCACCCTCCTGACAACCTCCGGTGCAGGCGCATCGGGGGCAGGATTTAATTCACCCTAACGCACGCTCAATCTTGGCCCTACATTCACCCGGCTGTCAGGGAGCCTGGAGGAGGCTGGCAGCCGTCCCCGGGGCCCTGGGGCACTCCCCATCAGGACACGTCAGATGGACTAATGATGGTTTCCTCTCCTCCACCCCGACCCGCTTGGCCACCCAGGGACGCTCCGGACGCAGGCCCGCCAAGGAGACTTCGTGTGCGTGGAGTGTGGGAAGTGCTTCCACCAGCCCAGCCACCTGCGGGCGCACATGCGGGCACACTCAGGTATGCTCACCTCGTCCGTCTGTCCTCACTATCCCTGTCCCTGGGGGGGATGGTGACGTGGCCCCTTCCCTGGGGACACGCCAGACGGGCCCCCAGGCAGCACCTGGAACGGTTTTCCTTTGCGCCCAAGTGCCCTGTGGTAAGTTGAGATGAGCCTGTGTGCAAACGTCCTGTCACAGTGAGAGCGTAGACACCTGGGAAACAAATATGCTAACAGCTCCGCGCCTCCCCCCACCGGCCCTGAGTGAGGGGGCCGGTCCCTCGGGGACACGAGAGCCGGAGACTCGGTCGGGCTCAGGGCCCCATGTCACTCCAGGGTGGGGCAAGGGGTGACCCTCCAGGGATCGAGGGTGGGGCTGGAGGGCCCCTGCTTAGAGTGTGAAGGGTCACACGCGGGCCAGTCTGATGTGAAAGGACCAAACGACAGGGGCCAGGCGGTAAGTGACGCAGGGGTGGGGCCTCACACAGGCTGGTGGTCAACTGTGTTGGCCACTCCCTCCCCCGCGGCTGGGGGGGTGGGAGGGGGCAGAGGCCCCAGGCAGGGAGTGTGTTGGGAGAACGGTGTCAGGTGCTGGGGTCCCCTCCCTCCCTCCCAAAGCGCTCCATCTGTGATGGCCCCAGTTCCCTGGCGTCTGCGAGCCCGCACCCCCGCCTACTGACGTGCCCCTTGTCCCCGCAGTGGTGTTTGACTCCGACGGCCTCCGAGGTGCTGAAGCGCTTGCTGCCTCCGCAGACGCCCCCAAACAAGTAGGTGTCCCGACGGCCGTGGTCACAGGTTTGAGTCACCGTGCAGTCGCAGGGGTGTGAGCCATGGGGGTCGTCCCCGAGCCGGGGCAGCCGCTCTCTGGCTGGACAGACGTGTAGACGCCCCCGCGGGCTTGGACATGAGCCCAGGCCCACAGGGCAGCCCGGCCCCAGGGGACGGTGAGACCCAGAGGGTCGCTCCAGCTGCCTCTGCGCCGGCAGGGCCGCAGGGAGCAGGAGCCCAGACCCCCGGGCGCTCACAGCGCAGGCGGCGTCGCCCGTGGGTCTGCTCGGGAAGCGAGTGCCTCAGTGGCCTCCCTCCCGTCCCGGATTCCCGAGCTCTGTCGGAAACGTCGACCGAGTCCGGCGCTACGCGTCTGTGTCCTGCACGTCACCCATTCCACTGCACAGCTGCGTGTGCCAGGACACCGTGTGTGCGTGTGTGGCCTTCGCCTGCAGACCACTCCCCGCCCGCTCAGTGTGGCGGGCCCCAGGACCAGTGTGGGGGGGGCGGGGGCCGGCCGTGGGCACTGCTCCACAGCGGGGGTGGACGCTTGCGCCGTCCTTGCTGGTCCCTCGGGTCGTCCCGGCCGACAGCCTTGGTGCAGAGCCTCCTTCCCTTTTGTCTTTCGCGGCCACCCCTCCTCCCACACACCCTTTCCACATCACGTTCTCGCCTCTGCACTCTCTGTGACCGCAGACACCCCTGGTGTGAACGCGGGGGCCAGCTGCTCTTCCAGGGAGGACGCGGGGAAATGGCCGTCGGGGACCGGTGCTGTCCGCTTTGCGGCCGTGGCCTCGCACACCTCCCACGTTGGGAGGACCTCCCGGGGGTGGGCGGGCGTTGTGTGTGCGCAGACACCCACCCTTGCCTCGCCGACATTTGAGCCGTCGTGTTGGGTGATTGTCGCTGGTCGTCACGCCGTGCACCTCAGGGAAATGGCCCGCGGGCGTGCAGTCCAGGCAGACGGGTGGACAGTGGCGGAGGCGGCCAGGTTGCCCTAGGCCCGAGCCCCAGGAGCCCTGAAGTGACTCCCTTGAATGGTCTATTCTCCGTGTGCGCGCTCTGGTCGAGCCCCTGCACCACGGGGCTCCCAGGAACCCCCACGTCTTCGCCACGTTCCCCCATGGCGATGGGCCTCTCGAGGAGGTCACTGAGACGCAGGCTGCGGGCTGAGACCAGGGCTCCTGGGGGACCAGGTGGTCACGCACTCTCTCCCTGGGCGTCTCTCCCGCTGCTTTGCTCCTGGAAGGGCGTGGGCTGTCCTGGAACGGGACAGTGCCCTGGAGGAGGGGACTGTTTCTTTCGGCAACACCGCACAGCCCGCCCTCACACAGCCCTGAAAAAGAAAAGCTGGACTCTGACAGCGTTCCCCCCGTCCTCCGGGGACGCTGTGGGGCGAGGAGAGCGGGTCGGCGCGTGTGCTGAGAGCACCACGTGTCTGAGGCCCCTTTGCCTCAGTCCTCGCTGTCCCCTCCACCCTGTTTGTCTGGTGAACACCACCCTTTGCCTAAATAAAACCTCAGGGACCGCGTTCGGCGGTCAAGTTGGTTTCAGCGGGCCGGCGTGTGAGCCAAGCAGGCCTGAGAACACGCGATGCCGTTCGAACACGACCTTCAGTTCCAAAGGGAGACGGCCCCTGCACACCCGGACCTGGGGGCTGAACCGCAGCCCGGCCACTCGGGTCGCAGGGGTTGCAGCCCCCCTGGAGCAAACGTGCACACCCTCCCTGGGCCCTGTGGTTCCCGGCGTCCACTCTCTGGGGACGGGCCTGCTCACACTCCCAGGGTCTCACTTGGTCATGTGTCGGTTTGCGTTTTCCGCTCTGCGGGAGGGGGACCCCCGTGGGTTCCCTGGGGGTGATCCGTGCTGTGCACACGGATGGAGACACAACACAACCGTGTCCACACGCGTCCTGTGCCACCTCCTGGAGTCCGTGGCAGGTCTGCTCCATGGTGGGGCAAGAGCCAGGTGTGCAGTTGCAGGCATAGGACATGCAGCGGTCACTCCCATGCTGCTGTGCGTGGACGCTGGTGGTGTTTTCCGTGCGAGCGGCTGCGCCCCGCTTTTCCCGCCCTGCGGTTGCTGCTCAGGGACACTCGGGGTTGCTCCCCTGACGACCAGCAGGAACTCCTGTTCCTGTTTGTTTGTTCCTGGGAAAACATGAAGGCTGTCCCCCCATCCCCCGAATGAATTCAGACTAGTCCTCAGCAGGCCCTGTCCCTGATCGGTCTCCCCAGGGTGCGGCGTCACCCTGCAGAAATGCACCGCGGCCCCCTTGGCTGCCCACAGGAAGTGCGCTGACACCCCCTTTGGTTCCTGCTTCCTCCACCTTGCACACACCGCTCTGCACACCGTGGCCCGCAGCCCCCTCTGCACAGTGGGCCGGCGCACTGGCGGCTACACGTCAACGGGGACTTTCCGTACCTGCCACGGACGCAGGGCCCTTGGGAAGGGGCGTTTTCTGAGACTGCTGACTGGAGAGGAGCAGGAGATGTGTTAACGTCCACCCGACGCCTTCCCTCCGTTTCTGGGGCTCCAGAGACGTCGCTGGAACCGGCTGGAACATTCCGGGAGGGCGCCATTTGGTGTGCAGGCGCGTTTCCAGGGGTCGGTGTGACGTGACCCGGCCTGCAGCTGAGGGTTAGCGCGGCGACGGTTGGCAGGTCGCACCTGCTGTCCTGTCCGCGGGTCTTGAATGCCGGAGTCCAGCAACGTGGCCTCTGTGCTGTCTGCAAACCGGCCGCAGACACGGCGGGCTCGCCCTGTCCTCTCCTCTCGTGGTTCATGACGTGGGGAAGGGGCCCTTCTGTTTCTGCGGCGTGGCGAGTGGTGCCAGAATCGGGGTGTGCGGCTCGGGCTTCATCGGACGGGTGGGAGCGGCGCTCTTCTCCATTCGGCCCCCAGACCCAGGCTCGCTGGGGGCTGCCTCCTGCCCGCGCACCCGCCCTGCGCCCGGAAGTCTGCTTTTCTGACCCCTGCCCGCCCCTCCATGCTGACCTTGGCCTTCAGGGCTGCTCAGTGGCGTCGTTTGCCGTTCTCGTCGTGGCCCCGAAGAGTGGCCTGACCGTCCCCTCGGTCCGGGGGCTGACTGTCTCAGCCACTGCTGGAGGCGGCAGGTGCGCTCACTGCCTGTCCTGCGCGTGGGCGGGGGCCGCAGCGGACCTCGGGTCCTGGCGGAGGGGCTGCTCCGTGCTGGCCGTGGCCTGTGTCCGGGGAGTGGGGGAGACACTCCACAGCAAACGCGCCTAGAGACCAGAGGGCAGAAATGAGCGTTTCTGTTGTCCTTCTCTCCTGCAGGGGAGAGACCCTTCGAGCCCCGACGCCGCCCCGACAGTGCCTCTCCGAAAGGGAACGTAGAGACTCGCTGCCCGAGGACCCCTGTGCCCTGTGACAGCCATTAGCGGCGCCCCCGACATCCCAGCAGCCTCCCAGCAGCGACCCTGGCCCACCCTCTCAAGGAAGAGGGGTGGAGCCCTCCCCGCAGACACCTCCGCCCTGGACCACCGTGCTGGTGTGGGAGCCGAGGGGCGAGCTTCTCCGGTGGGATGCGTGGCCGCAGTGCAGACGCTGCCCTGGAGGTGCCGTGCGGCCGCTCCGCCCCCACACACGTGCACTCCGCCCACGCTTCCGTTGCCGGTTCGGGGGCGTGGGCGGGTCCAGGGAGGTCACGGGCTCCTGCGTGGTGGGAGACACGTTGGAGACACTGGAAAAGGGCCTCTTGGCGTGTTGGACGAGCGAAGCCGTGAGGGCGGGACTGTTGGAGGGGGGTGAGCTTGACACCACGGGACGCCTGTAGTCCCTTCCGCCTCCGTGGGCGTTTAAGTCGTGCTTGAGTCGGACACAGGTGGCCTACAGCTGGGTTTGGGGGGTGCGGATGAAGGGCCCTGGCTGCTCCACGGCCCGGCCGCACAGCCCGGAGGCCCTGCGCCTTCCCGTTGCCGCCACCCCCCCCCCCACGCCTGCGCTCGGCACCTGGGCGGCGGGGACACGGCGGGGGGCCCCGTTGGGCCCTGGAAGTGGAGCTGGTGGAACACTAAGCAGAGCGGGATCCTTTGTTTCTTCTCAGGGCCTTTTGTAACAGGGCTGCGCTCTGCAGGCCGCCCACAGGAAGGCTGCCTGTGCTGATCTGCGGCCTGGCCGCGTGCCCCGGCCGGGCCTGTGCATCCCGCAGGGCTCCGGGACCTCCTGCCCGCCCCCTCCCCGCCCCACCCCGGCGAGGCGGTGTGCGTTCCTCCTGGGCCTGGCGCCCTCCGCAGGAGGGGCACCTTCTCTCTGCAGGGGGAGGCCCCGGCCCCATGCGGAGGCCGCATGGGCTCTATATACCTCTTCCTCGGTCGTGCAGATGCCGAGTTCTGGTGGTGGGGTTCCAGCCCAGAGCGGAGGGTCTTAAACCTTGCAGCATCCGCAGTGAGAACTGTATCCCACAGACAGAAATATTTGCTTTTCCTGGGACCGCAACCCTCTGTGTGATGGGGACATTTCTGAGCGTCTCGGGGTTTTGCACATGGGATTTTATGCATTATCAAAAGTTACTGCTGCCTTGAATGGAAACGTTCTGTGAAATTTTTTGCAAAAGCTTTACTAGGTTTTTTTTAATTGTGAAATTTTGTAAAGGCAGGAAATGGATTAAAACGGGCATGCTAAATATATTTTCCAAAAAAAGCAATAATTTTACATGTACAGAAATCATCCTTAACTTTGATGCTGGTGAGAGCGAGTTACTTCACACCTTGATGGGTTAGCGCAGTTTTTGTAGAAAACGGGCTTCTGATACAAAGACTTATTTAAACACCCCCCCCCCAAGTGTGGTTTTCTCGTTCTGATGGTTGGTTGAATTATTATATTATTACTGTTGTTATTAGTTAGCGTTTGGTTCTGGACGCTACACGTCTCTGAGCTGAAGTTACTTGATGGCTCAGCTTTGCAACACTTGGAAACAATGCAACCAAACTGGCTCGCGTGTCCACACACGTGTGTGTGCACACTCGCGCGCGCACATGCGTGTGTGGGTGTGCACCTCCAGGTCTTCACTTGTTTTCCTGACACCCTCACGCCGACGTGCACCGGACGGCCGGTCTCGTTGGCGTGACCACGAATGTCCCGGCAGACAGAGCAGGGCGACCCGCGCTGTCCCTCAAGGTCACTTCGGGTGAAGTCGCCAACACATTCCTCTGCTCACCTTAGCAATTCCAGGCCTCTCAGTCGACATGTGTGCGGTCATTCCGCCACTTTGCCCAGCGCGACCGTTTCTGCTTGTTCTGGCTCTTCGTCCCTCGGCCGAGCGCGGATGGCGGCAGTTGAGGACAGCCCAGGGACTGGCGACTCCATCCCGTCTGTCTCTGTGTCTCAGTCATTGAAAGGAACTCTGCACCCAGAGTGACACGGGGGTGCTGTGTCCGCTCTCGCTGCTCTGGAGCTGCACGCAGGCGCCCTGGGACCTTGGGAGACTCCTGCCCGCAGAGCCTGGCGGACGGAGGGGCGGTGCCCCGGCCTGTGGGCGGGGCGCTGCGGGAGTGCGGACACCGGGCTCTGGCTTCACTACACGGAGGGGCGGGGCCTCCAGGACGCCGCCCAGCAGGACGCGCAGTCTCCGGGCCTGCCCGTGGTCTCCTTCTCCCCCGGACCATCAGTATTGTACCGGATCGTGAACGCCTCTCTGTCCGTTCTGCCCTTGTATTTAATGTGGTTTGTGTTTTCTTATTTATTTAGCCGACGTGTTCGATTGCTCTTTTCCGGGTGACTCCGTGTGGTCTCTCCCGTAAGCCGCCTTCTCCCCGTTCCAGACTTGCTACTACCTCTACCGATCTGCTGTTTCCTTCTGCTTCCCAGGGTTTCCCGGTGTTGGCGTCTCCTGTAACTCAGACAATAAAGGGTTTGCTTGTCCTCACGCAGCTTCTCCGTGTGTGTCCCGGCCCCGCTCCTCGCAAGGCGCTGCCCTGGCCGCGCCCGCCCCTGCGCTCACGCCGCCTCTTCACATGGAAGTCATCTGACACAGGCGACACGCTTACAGCAGGCTTTGGGTCACCCGCCTGTCCTCCCGATGGGCGGGATGGACACGGACGTTCTTTGGGAAGTCGGCTGTGGGGCCTCTTCCCTGGGGAGAGTCCCCGCTCGGTCAGTCCTCTGCTCCCCGGGAGGGCGTGGGGTGGTCTCCGGTGGCAGGTTGCTGCCTGCTCCACACACAAGACAAGTTTTAAAGCCAAGTGGGTTTGGCCTTTTTGGTTTTGAAAAGTATTAGATGCTTTAAGGGATGCCCCATAGTCATTTCCGAAACCCGGAGGCACACTGATCTCCTGAGAGATGGGGACTCACCTGTGGCCACCTGGTGTGAGGAAGGCGGCTGGCGCTGATTCTGTGCAGCGTGGCCTCCCTGCCACGGCGTCCCTGGTGCGCTCCGAGCAGCTATGCACAGGCGCACGCACGCCTGGACCCAGGGACTCGGCCCTCCTCGGGTTGGGCCGGGAGCGGGGTGCGTCTCTCCAGGCCGCTGGGCTGGAGTGCAGCTCAGGGGACACGTGTCTTCTGTGTCGCAGGAAGTGACGGCAGCTCTCCGTCCCTGCACAGCCCGCCCCGTCGGGGTCTGTTCTCTTGACCGACATTCCCTCTTGACAGATCTCCACCCCCACCCGGGAGGCGTCAGGGACCTGCACAGAGGGGTGGGGCGGGGGGGGGGCGCATCTCTGTGCCGCTTCGGCGTCCTCTCCGGAAGTGCCTGCCTATTGGGGACGCACGGGTCACGTGACTGCTCTCAGCTCCGTGGGGTTCTCGCTGCAGAGCCTGTGACTCACTGAGCGACTCAATGAGCGGAGGGAGGACGGGGACAGGCCAGCGGGGCTGCAGGGGGCGGCTCCCGGCGCACCGCGGCCCTGGCTGTGGGCCGTGTGCGGGGCCGCGGGAGAATGTTCGTTCTTCGTCAGTTTTGCTAATTCCACTTTGAGGCAGGAAAATGCAAAAACCATAGAATTTGTATTTCTTTTTTAAAATACAATTTATAACATTATATTTTGTACTCTTTATATTAGAATTTGTAACTAGATTGATGTATTTAACTCTATTTCTGAAAAAATAATGTTTCAGTTGTGTGATAAAATATTTAGATAAAACGTAATCATTCTATTGGAATTTGAAATCAATAAAAATATCTTGGAGTTCTTGAGATTTGTAAGACCTTTTTCCCTGTTTCAGGAGGTGCCTGAAACCCTTGGACAGCCTGCCTCGGTCAGGGGGTTCTCGTTTCTGTTGGCTGCACACAAGCCAGAGGGAAGACGGTCTCTATGTATTTAAGCAGGAGCGTTTTAGGTTGATTCACTGCACAGTCCATCTGGAAAGATGCCAGGGGCCCAGAGCAGTTTTTCCAAATGTCTTCTGGACTCCAGGGTGGGCACACACTAGGAGAAAGTTATTTTGGAGGGCGCCTCTGCCATCCCCCCGGCACCTTGCGTTCCCCACACCGGATACGGTGACACACCGCGTCCACTCCCAGGGACGCCGAGGGGAGGGGCTGTCGTTGCCCCAGCGGCAGAACAGGCCTGGAGGCCTCAGACGGGCTCCCAGAGTTGTGTCTGAAGTAGAGTGTAGTGGGAAGTTTTTGCCGTGCCCCAACTGGCAGACAGGAAGGGACGAGGTAAGTCCTGGAACAAGGCTTCAGCCGCTCCGGGGAGGAGGCTGGCAGGCTGGGCAGGTGGCTGGTCTGCCCACAGCTGACGGGCCCCCCATGGGGTCCCCGAGCTCCTGTGGAGGTGTCTTCCGAAGGCCAGTCGCTGTGTGGGCCTCGTGACCAGGCGTCCTGTGGCGGGGGGGCTTCGACCAGTGCAGTGAGAACCTCGTCTTGCGGGGGTGTTCCTGGCGGAAACGCTGGTAGCGCTCGTCCGGTGACGAGAGTCCCCAGCCCGGATCTACGAGCATTACCTGTCAGCGTGCGCCTGTGACGGTCACGAGTTCAGGTCCTGGTCTGTCCCGTCCTGGGGTCCGACAAGTACCTGCGCCCCCTGGTCCCCTCAAGTGGCTCCAGAGCTCCTGCCTGGTGCTTCCAGCCCACGGACACCCAGGCCGAGAGCCCCTCGGGCTGGGGAACCCCTGCAGGGATGGGGGTCCCCCACAGTGTCGAAGGGAGACAGTGTGAGTCGAGGCGCAGCCAGGCTCTCGGGCTCCCTCCTTGGTCCCACAGAGGACGAGACCGGACAGCCAGCCCATCCCAGGCGCACTCTCCATGGGCAGGGCGTCTGCTGGCAGCGGGTGTGCGGACGACCCCTGGCCTGGGTGGGTGCTGACCGTTCCAGCTCTTCCGGGGGAAGAGGGACCTCGTTCTTTGGTACCAGGTTCCTTACTGTTCAGGCCACAACCAGGTGTGTCACCATCTTGTCACGTTCTGGTTGGTCCTGGAATTACCCCTGAAGAGGGACAAGAGCAGACTAGAACGTTCCCAGGACAAGGACCCAGGGATGGAAAGAGGGGTCCTTTCAGGGAGGAGAGGCTCCACCCAGGGCAGCGGGTGGTGGCGGGGTGTTTGCAGGCCAGCGGCCAGGAAGGGCACGTCAGAACTCACGGGGACTTTGCAGAATGGTGGCTGCTGGGTGGGCGGCACGGCCGACTAGGGCCTGATATGGGATTCCCGGGGCCCAGGCCTGACAGCAGCCAGAGGAGCTGCCCGGTGCACCAACCCCTGACCCCAGAGAGGTCAACAAGTTTAGTTTTGAAGAAACGAGTGTCCGTGTCCTGGTGGACGGACGGACGGAGGTCTGCAGAACCAGAGGGACAGGCAGGTCTCAGGCTTTCCCGAAATCGCAGAAAATGGACAGAAAGTTTTTGACATTAATTCACTCAACAAACACGGGATGCCTGCTGCCACTCAGTGTGGCCCTGGGCGCTGGGATAGGTAGGGGACAGGTGCCCTGGAACCTGTGTTTGGTGTTCTCCTGGCGATCAAGGCAGATGTCCGAGCCAGTTCTGGTTCAGACGGACACAGGCGGGCAGAGGGATGGGACTGGGACAGGGGCCGGGGATCTGGTCACCTCACCCAGGTGCTCCGTGTCCCCAAGGCCAGGCGCCGCCTGCCTGAAACTCCTGAGACAGTTTTATAGAGTGAGCTGGGCACTAACTTGGACCTTGGACTTGGAATAAAGCACCTGGCACCCAACCCTGGCTGACCTGGAGAGTCTGTGGGGAAGTCTTGAGTGGGGAGGGCAGAGCGAGCTTCGGGTCTCGCTGAGGAAAAGCCTGAGGCCGTATGCTTTGGGAAACCCCCACGGGACACTCAGCACGCATTCAAGTCGTCAGACCTGACCGAGGAAAGGGACTGAGGTCACTGTCAATTCCTTGATGGCATTAACTCAAAGTGAGGCTTCAGGCAGGGAGGCCACGAGCCTGTGGCGGCCCCACAGTGGCCAGGGGCTGCCTTGTGCAGAGGGGCGCGCACCTCCCTGAGTTAGAGGACCAGAGACCAGCCAGATGGGACAGTCCAGTGCTCAAGGGGCTGCTTGGATGTGAGACACCCAGGGGCAGACTTTCGGGTTGAGAGACCACGGCTGGGATGAACGGGTCTGATGGCGGTTTGTACAGTGAGCTGGCTTCATCCACACCCCGGGGACGGAGTCTCCGGGCCTGGCAGGTGAGTTCCGAACAAGCAGAGAAGCGAAGGACCGCCGGACCGCCCTCCTTGGGGCGGGACACCGACTCCCACGCGGGCGGAGGCAGAAGGCGGGGCCGGGCAGCGCCCCTGCAGGACCTGCGCACACAGCCGGGAGGGGGGACTGGCTGGCTCCCACACCCCTGCTCTTGCTCTGCTTGGGGACAGGGGCCCGCAGGGCAGTCGTGACAGCCGCCTCTGCCACGTGCCACGGCTTCCAACGTGCTTAGACCTCGTGACCCCGAGGCTCCCGGCAGCGACCTGAGAGGAGGGGCGTGCCCACTGGTGCCCCGCCCCCCATTGGAGAAACAGACGCAGCCGTCTCAGCGTCAGAACGAGACGGTTCGGGTCCTCAAGCTCTTGTTTCGTGGGGACCCACGCCGCTCCCGGGTGCCTTCTGCACTCGAAGAACCAGCATCCGCGGGGATAAAACGGGGGTGGGGACCCCTGAGCACCTGGCGTGGCTCCCAGCCTGCGGCAGACCGAGCTCACGGCCCTTAGCCCGCCTCTGCAGCCTCAGTCTTCCCGCCCCGACTGGCTCTTCCTTCACCCCGCAGACCTTCCCCCAACCCCGCCCGCGCAGGCCTGCCCCTGCCCCGTGTGTCCCCTCCCGTGTCTCCCAGTGAATCTCCCTGAAAAGTGTGGCCACCGCCGCGTGTCCCCTCCCCCCCAGCCTGGCTCTGACGGCCACCCCTGCTCCGCTGAAGTGCCTGCAGTCGACCCAGGTCAGTGAGGACGGTCTCTGGCAGCGGGTGCGCGGCCCACCGGCAGCGCTCGCCGTCCCAGGCAGCCCCACCGGAAGTGCGGCCTCGCACTTCACACCGCGCTTCCTCTTCGCGTGCACCCGCCCTTTACCCGCCAGTGACCGGACGGGCGAGGTCTGGCCCCAGGGCGGCGGCGTCCTCAGGAAGCGGCTGGCCGTGGAGGGGACTGGGGCCAGCGGTCCCGCGGGCACCGGTGCACTGGTCCCCGGTCCCCGGTCCCCGGCTCACTCTGCAGAAGCTGCTCACCCTGAACTTGCCCCCTCCTGCCACTAGATGGCGGAGGGTGGTCAGACATGAATGCAGAACGTCACCAGTTTGGAGTCTGTCCTTTCTCTGGTCAGCAAATGTGCCTGCGTCGAGCACCGAATGCGTTCTGGGTCGTGCGGGCTGGCTGCCCGTGCAGGGTCTACCAAGGCGCAGACACGTGGGGGTGCGGGACACGCAGCCCTGGGCATGGGGCGGGCGATGACATCCCCTCCCTCCACGTGAGTGCCCGCTGCGTCCCCTCCGCTCCAGGCCCGGAGCCGTCGGGCTCGTCAGACACGAGCCCCCGTCTCTCAGGGCGTGACGTCCTCCTGGGGGAGCAGGTCCCCAGTGAACAGACACATGCAAAAACCTCCGGGCGAGGTACTTGCGGTGTGAGCAGAGAAAGACCGAGAGGCGTGAAGGGGAGAGCTTCCTGTGGGGGTCGCGGCCTTGGCCTGATGTGTCCCCGACCAGGAGGCTGACTGCAGAGCCAGGAGCGCAGGGAGAGAAGGGCTGGGGCTGGAGGGGGCTCGCCGGTGCAGAGCACAGCGGCTGGGAGCTGGCTCGGTGGGCTCAGGTGGGGCCCCACCTCCAAACACAGTCACACTGTTGAGGGGGGGTGGTGGTTACAGCTTCAAGCTACTGATTTAGGGGAACACAGTCCAGTCTGAAATGGTGTCCCCAGAGAAGAGGCTGGCAGCAGGGAGGGGAGGACGCTGGAGGAGGAGGGCTGGGCCTGCAGAGATGAGGCCCAGGCACAGTGCTGGGCGCTGCCTGCCTTTCCCCGGGTCCCTGTTTTAAGACCTGCCGGAGGCTGGGCCCAGGGGCTCAGGCCAGGACCGCCCTCTGGGCCTTGTGGGGATGAGCTGGTGGGAAAAATCAGTGGCAGCACGTCGTGTGTGCCCTGTCTCTAGCTGACGGTGAACTGTTCAGCCCCTGCAGTGGGCCCCCCCCCAAGCTCAGCACCACTCTGTCCCCGGCTGCCGCTCAGGCACGGACTTCCTACGACGTTTGTGAACAGGAGCCTGTGGGCTGGGCGGCCCTGCACTGTGGGGACGAACGAACGGGCTGGGCAGAGACGGAGGAGGGCAGCCTGCCCAGGCCTCGAGCTGCTGGTGTGGCTCCTGCTTCCAGAGCGCCGGGACCGGGTGGTTTCCGTTGTCGTTTCTTCTTCTTTCTTCTTCTTCTTCTCCCTTCTCCTCCCTTCCCCTCCTCCCCTCCCCCTTCCCCTCCTCCCTCCTCCCTCCTCCTTCGGCCCCAGTGGCCCTCGTCCCTGCTCTGCACCTCTCCACACACGTCCCTTCATTTCCTCTGAAAGCAAGCCCCTTCTCTGAAATTTTGTCTTTATCGATGACGTCGCATATTGTCTGCTTGCCCTTCTGGCTCGGGGCCTGTTCTCTCATCTCTGGTTAAAAACGAGAAGGTGACAATTTGGATCTGAACCAATCTGTGCGTTCCAGTGACCTTGAATGAATCCAGCCCAAAGGCAAAGGGTCTCCTTTCTAGTCTCTGTCACAGCTGGGGGCTGGGTCGGGTCCTCCGTGCCGCCTCCCTCCCACCCTTGCCTCGAGCAGTGAGCCTTTCGTCTGCGCTCCTGCGACGTCCCCTGGGTCCCTGCGCATTGCTGCTCTGTTTCCCCAGGTAGCGAGCGCTGGCGGTGCCGGGACAGGGGCCTCCACCCGTGACTTGCTGCACTCTCTGCAGTCGAGTTCCTGTGGAAAAGGTTTGTATGTGCGACAACTCCGAGTGCCGCCGTGCTGTGCCGTGCCGGGACACAAACAGCGCCTGCATTTAGCTCGGTGGTTATCCAACTTGGGAAGTGGCTGCTGTGCGATTTCTGACGATTCAGAATTCAACCAAAAGGCTCCCTTCCAACACCCTCGCAGGTGAGCTGGGCGGGTCTTTGGCTCGATGGGAGCAGGAGCCAAGGGGACCCCAGTTCCGCTGGTCAGCAGCGGCCACTCGGAGAGCCCCCCTCGCTGGGCCTGGGCGCAGTGTGTTCGCAGAGAGGCCAGTGGGGTGCAGTGGGGTGCAGCGGGAAGGCCCCGGCCAGTGGTTCCCGTGCATTGTCCAGCTGTCCTGCGTCAGTGGGACCCCAGTGGGCCCACCTTCCAGGTGCCACCTCCCTCCTGCCTCAGCCCAGATTTGGACCTAAAGTCTATACTCATTAGGGTTCCCAGTAACTTCTTCCAGAAGAGTCATTATTTTTCATATTTCTTGACATTTTGGTGCCATTCTAGCTTTGGTTGGAATCTGATGTTTCTAAAATTTTTAAAGTGCGGGGTAAAGATACAGGCAATGCCACACCTCCTCCCGTTTCCCCAGTGCTTCCCGGGTGTCTGGGGGCTGCCTGTGGGGACGGACTCCCGAACTTGAGTGTGCGCCAGGAAGGAGCGGGACGGCCGCCTGAGTTGTCGGTTCGCCCGGAACACGGGGACGTCGGGCTGTGTCGGGAGGCTCCTTTCCTGTCCTCGCGGTCGTCAAAGGGAACGAGAGACCTGGTTGCCGTCCGGGTTTGGTGGAACGTCTTCCCCCGAACGCTGCAGCTGGTAAATAACAGCTTTGCTAACAGCGTGGCCACATCGTGACACTCCTCTGTCTCTCTCTCGCCAAGTTCAAGGCTTGTTTTTCCCCTCCCCCCCCCACCCTGGGTTTTTTGGCATTTTGATGAGTTATTTTAGTCTAAACTGTTGTGTTCTTTATACACACATCTTATTTATATCTGCCTACAACCTCTAGAGGACGATTTCATTATTTGCACTTGGGCGGTATTAACAGCCCCACTCGGAGGCTCCAAGAGGTTAATTAACTCATCAGATGTCAGCAACTTAAGATGTGGCAGAGAGAGGATTTGAATTTGGGTCGGTCAGGCCCCTGCATCCAGCTGCTTTGCTCCGTGGCGCTTTGCTGTTCCAGCGCTCTGGGCGCCTCAGACTTCGCAGCTGGGACTCGCGTGTCGGGTGTCCGTGGCGTCACAGGTCAGATCCCCATCCCCATGACTTTACAGCCGTCGTTAATCGGCGTGGCCTCGCCCACGCGGCTGTTCAAGTTACCGGCACGTTCGCTGAGCGCCCGCCACCCTCCAGGCCTTGTGCCGGGGACAGCGTGTCCGGGCGGGTGCAGGCGGCAGTGGCCCCTTCCCTCCCTGAAGAGCCTGAGGACGCAAAGGTGAGAGAGGTGTGTCTGTGGCTCGGAGAGCCACGTGCGCAGCGAGCACACATGTGGACGTGGGGACGGGAGGCGGGAGGTCACCAAAGCCTGCTCAGCTCGCTGGCGCGTCTTCCGAAGGACGACTGACCCGGCTGGGACGCGTGGGGCGGGGCGGAGAGCCAGCGTCGGTCACAGCCAGGGCGGCAGGTGGCGGTGCGGCTCCGCCCCAGGGTCCTGCACGCGAAGACAGCCGGGCCACCCGAGCATTCTGCTCCGGGGAGGCGGGGCCGGGCTCCGGGGAGGCGGGGCCGGGCCCCGGGGAGGCGGGGCTTGAAAACCAAGCCTGCGCACAAACGCCCAGTTGTTTCTCTCGCCGCTGCTCAGTGTGGCTGCTGGGAAGCTTCAAACGGTTACGGTTACGTCTGAGCGGGTCTGTGCCCTGAGAAGCCAGTCTAACAGTTCGAGTCTTTGCAAAATACCGGCCACAGGTTTTGAGCACAGCTCTGACTTCTAACTCTTTTCCCCCCTTCGTTTGGTAGGTTGATGGGTTTTCTTTAAGAAGAACAGCTGTGGGCCGCGGCTGGTGTGGCTCAGTGGACTGAGCGTCAGCCTGCGAACCAAAGAGTCGCCGGTTCGATTCCCAGTTGGGGCACGTGCCTGGGTTGCAGGCCAGGTCCCCAGGAGGGGGCACTGGAGAGGCAATCACACTTGGATGTTTCTCTCCCTCCCTTTCCCTCTCGCTAAAAATAAAATAAATAAATTATTTTTAAAAATTACTCTATAAAAAAAAACAACAGCTGTGAATAAACTCTTGTTTAAGCCCAAACATGTCTTGGTGCCCTGGTCGCACGCTGGGGTTAGCACAGCCACCCCGGGGCTGGACCTGTGTCCCTACCTTTACCCCACACAGATGAGGGAGATTCCCTGCGGACAACACAGGACGGAACACACAGGCCCACCCTGCCCAGTGCTTTCCCTGCCAGACTGCCCCGCACACGAGTTGCTGCGATTTCACCCGCCGCGGTGGCCCGCGGTTCTGACCCCGAGCAGCGCCCAGCAGCCCCGGGTGGACGCTGCCAGGGACCACCTTCTCCACGCGGCTGGAGGCAGAGTTTCCTCTCATTTCTGTTGTAGGGTGTTTTTTTTTTTTTTTGTATTTAATAAACAGGAATTTGACAAAGCACTACAGTATAATCACCTAATAATATCCATTTCACCCCATAAAATTATTATGCCCAGTCTTAAAATGTTAAATGTGCCACCAGGAGAAGGGAGTCACATGAAACTCAGTTTATAATATTAAACCTCATAACGTGACACCACGCAATCAATCACGCTTCCTGGCAATATTAAACCCCCCTCTTTTTTCTTTAATTTTGTGTTTTGAGTGCAACGGGACCAGCTCCAAGCAGCAGCGTTTGCTCACGAGGCCCCGGCAGCCAGGGGCAGAGCGGTTCCGTGCAGAGCGATGACGAACAGGTCACGCAGACCCCTCACGTGTCACCGCGTGTCCAGTGGCGGGAGACTGAGACTTCGGGCCCCGCGCGGCGCGGGCCCGGGTGGGTGTCCGGGC
>PVIA01007733.1:0-79938 GCA_004024845.1 Tonatia bakeri
GATTCTTGTTTCTTCATTCTGATCCAGTTGGATGTTTATTTCTTCCTTTTGTTCCAAACTGTTGTTTTGAGTCCTGGTTTCCTTCTTGTCACTGTTGGTCCCCTGAATATTTTGCTTTATTTCATTTTGGGTATCTTTCATTTTTCAGCCAGGCTTAGTCAGTTCTGTGAGCATTTTGATTACCAGGGCTTTAAATTCTCCATCAGATTGGTTGGCTATATCCTTCTCACTTAGCTCTCTTTCTGAGGTTTTGCACTGTTCTTTCATTTGGGCCATATTTCCTTGCTCTGGGCCCTCATAAGTTGTAAGTGGATGGGGCCTTAGGTATTCACCAGGTGGGCAAACTGCCTTGCTGTGCTGTGGTGCTGCCTGTGGGGGAGGGGCTAGAGAAGGAAAAATGCAGCTTATCTCTAGCGCAGTTTTCAGCAAACTCTCACTTGAGACTGGGAGTTTCTCCCACCATGGCATCCCCTACCATAGTCTACAATGACCTCTGAGTCCCAGGTTCCCCTAAGTCTGCCTCTCCTGCACAGCCTGCTGCCTCACCACGGGCAGCCCAGCCCCCATGGTCCACCTCTTCACTGCTGTTTTTCTCTGTTCACTGCCTTAATGGTCTGGTTGTTTTCTTTGACTGTTTCTTTAATTCCATGGTTGTCAGAGTTCCATGCAGTTTGATTTTCTGGCACTTCTGGTTGTTTATTGATTTTAGATTGGTTGTTTTTCTCCTTTTGGTTGTGCAAGGAAGCGAAGGGTTTCTACCTGTGCCTCCATCTTGGCTGGAACTCTCCCATTATGTTTCTGAAAGTGCTGCCTGAAGGACAAGGATTTAGTCCTGGTTGTTATTAAGAGTACTATAAAAACATGGCTCAAAAACACCTTAACCAATGGGCTTATTGATTACCTACAGCAACAGAGAAGTAACGAAAATCACTGGCCAAGGTGCAATTCCTGAGGTCAGAGGTCATTTTCTACCCAACTACCCTCCACAGCAGCCCTCACCAAGCCAGAAACAGATGCTACCTCACAATGAAAATGCAAACCTGTTAAAAGTCCTCAGAAGAGAGAGGGGCCACTCCCAACTCAAGATGAAAGCCCTAGATTCTATGATGGTGTGGGGGTGGGAAATCTCTTGGGATCTTGTTTCTGGTGGGATCTGGGCAAAAGCAGAGGGAAATAGATGGGCTGGCTCTCTCTCTCTGAAGGTCCTACTTTCATTTGTGTCAGGCCTGCAGTTAGAAAAGTTTGGAGGGTCAAGCCATTAGAATAGATTACTAAGGAGCAGCTTGAAAGTGATGACAGGGCCAACTAGCACCACCTACATAATTTGCAGGGCCCAGTGCAAAATAAAAATGAGGGATTCCTTGTACAAAAATTATCAGAAAAAGTATTGTTAAAAATTAAAGAAAGAGACATCAGAGCATTAAACCAAGTGTGGGGCCCTTTTGAACATGAGACCTTGGTCTTAGGCCCGGAGAGCCAGCCATAGATGTAGCACCTGGAGGTACACAGTGTTCAGTCCAAACCACTCACTATGGCCTCCTGGTCTCACCCAAGCTCTCCTGCCTCATAGCCTGTGTTCCTGCTGTCATTTCTACCTGAAACACCTTCCCTCCCTGCCTTGCTCCATCTTCCTCTTGGGTGGTGACTAGGGTGTTTGCTTATAATAACATTAATGATACATTTGTATGTCTTTCCATATATATACTATATGTGACAATAAAAGTTTTTTTTTAACTAAAACAACAACATGTTTGTACAGAATCTGATCAATCAATGACTGCCAGAATCCAGTTGTGAACTTGTGTCCATTTATCTCCAAGGAGTCCTCTTAGCAGATATATTCCATCTTTATTCTGTGAGGATTAAAGGAATCAATACATGTATTGTGATTAAATGCCCAGGACATAGTAAATACTCTTCAGATATCAACTGTTATTATTGGCATTAATGCATAATTACTATAGGACATGATTTCTGAGTCAAATTATCATCTGAGATAGCTCTGAGGGTGGGAGGGTTACCCAATTTTGTCTGTACTTTCTACCTTATGAGTTTTAAGAAGTGGAGCACCTTGGGGCATTCCCACATATAAATGACTCCTACACACAGGCAGAGTGCAATTTCCCTAGAACGTTTGACTAGTCTTCCAGATCAGCTGCCACTCAGAGGAACACCTTGCATGTTTCAGAAAAGTAACTTCCTTACTGTACATCTGCTCGGTTTTTCTTCCTCTTTGTCCTCTTTGTTTCCTTTTTCTCATCTTACTTTAAGCCTCTTGAACACATTAACAAGAATGAGAAAATTTCCCCAACCCCCTGTTTAACTGCAACATGATTCAGCATACTTATCATTTTTTTTATTCTGGATACATGAATAATATTGATCTTTTTAGGGACCCAGTTCTATGTGCTTGTCCTATATGATGAACTATAACACAGAAAATAGACTGTGAATAATTACAGTGTTGCTTTTTAGTCCCTAAAGCTACAGCCACATTCAGAGGCATTTGCCATTTACTTGACATCTTCAAGGTGCTTTTTTGTGGTTTATTAACTTGAAGCCAGGATACAGAGGGAGTATAATTCTTATAAGGAATTTAGTTGAATGCTGAGAGTGTGTGCTCCGAACCATGAAGCAATTCAGAGATAAAATTGGGATTTGATTTCAAAAATTTTAATGCATTGAATTTTATGCAAGAATAAAATATCAGCAAATATAAGATAACCCAGTTATTTTGTTGTGGTGAAATTAAAACTCACATGTCATCAGAAAATTCATCCTCCTCCTGCATTCACTGGGGTGGATGCTTAGCTGAGGCTTTCTGTGATGCCTTGTGTGTATGACAAGTATAGCATGAAACAAGAAGTAATAAGAAGAGGTGTGATGGGTATGGCAAGCAACTCTGTTTTGTTGTATGGTTTACTGCTATAAGGATGATAGAGATCTTAATAGGAGAGCAGAACAAGAAGTATTATAGGTCACTGTTCCTAGATATATTAAGAGGGACCAAGAATTAGAGGACAATAAGGAATTACTGTTAATGCTGTTACGTATAATGGTGGATTGTGATGCCATTGCATGATAAAACATGATAGAAATATAATGTCAATAAAATACCTAATATATAAAATATTTTATTCAAAATAAAATATATAGATATTAAGAATAAGGATGGAGACTCACTCTGTCTGATTTTAAGAATTATCATAAATCTACAGTAATTAAAGCAGTGCAGTATTGGCCTAAAAACATACAAACAGATTAATGGATTAGAATAGAGGTTCCAGAAATATACCTACATATATATGGTCAATAGAATATTGACAATGGTGCATAAAGAGTTTGAAAATAAAGTGTTGAGATAATTGTGCATCCATGCAAAAAGATTAACCCACATCTCTTCCCCAATACTAAAGATATCAATGACTCACAGGCCTTCATATAAAACATAAACTATAAAACTTTAAGAAGAAAAAAACAGCCATTAACATTTTGGCATATTATGTCTTTGTAGTATTCTATTCATATGAAATTCTATCAAATTGTATACACTCTTCTTAAAACCAGTTTTTGTTACTTGACATTGCATAATTAACATTTTTTCCATTACACTAAGTGGCTCCTCCTGGCTCTTCACTGGAGACCATCCTCTGGTCTAGAATAGAGGAGAGCACAAGAATGAGGGACTGATTAAGAACTTGGGTTCCTTGAGTGGGAATCCAGAAACAGACCTGATGGCCCAGCTCATCTGTCCCATAGAGGTGGCTTCAGAATAAAGAACACTGGCCCCTCTCTAATGACAAACCTCAGAACTGTGCTGGAAAGTCAGCTACCACATGACAAATCCTGAAATAAATAAACCTGAAAAGAGTTTATTTCATGAGTCAACTTCTGCAACTGTAGAGGCCAGAAACTCCTTGACTTTGGGAGTATTTGGCTTTTTATCCTTTTGCCTCACTGCTATGTTTTCTAGAACCACAGTACCCTGCATTGTCTGTCTGTGCCTGTCATCATCTTATTTAAGAAAACCCCAAACCACATAAATGTAATATAAAAAGATATTTTGAATTCAACCCTTTAGTTTTATTATCACATGTAAAGATCATTTCTGGGTGTAAGTTAGCACCAGTGAATTCATTATAGGAAGACTTCCCTCTGGGGGAGAGAGTGCTCTGACAGCAGGGAAGGTGACACTGAGATATATTTAGCCTCATAAGAGGCAGAGGGGGTTCTAAACCCATGTGCTCTTGGGGTTGAGTCAGACTGGTACTACTCTTCTGTGAAGTCCTCAGGTATCATTTTATCTACTGAGTAATTTATATTCTCTGGTTCAGTTTTTTCACTTGAATGTAAAATTCAACATATGAGAACAGTGGTTGGACCACATCTGTAATCCAACCAAAAGGGTGAGTGCCTGGCATCTGATAGGTATGAAATAAAAACTGCATCAGATGGATGAATAGGATGCATAAATGTGTGGATGGGTGTGATAAAATGTACTAATGTATTATTGTTCCCATTGTTCACTTGGGGTGCTTCATTGAAGTCATGAACCCAGACTTCACTCTTGCACACCCCAAACGTTAGGCTTCCATTTAGATATTGTTTGTTCTCAGTCTTTAGAAAAACAAGGTAACAATCTGTTCTCTGATTTCTCTATAAAATTCTTCAAGTTGCTTGCTAAACAACAGCAACACCACCAAAAACATAGGGCATAATCCCTGCTGACCATTCACCCCCTGCCAGGGGCCTCCAGCTTGGCAGGATCCATCTACCAAGCCATCTGCATTTGTCCATTAGGCTCACACACATGTGCCCTTCAGGTCAGGCATCCAGCAGGGACCAACCCCTTTTCAGCCCTGAAGTAATGTGATCCCAGCCCAACTGTGAGACCACCAGCACCCACTCACCTCAGGTGCTTAGGTGAGCAGCCTTCACCCTTGTAGTCAGTGGGCTTGTGCCCCTCTGTGGCTACCAGTTTGCTTCCTTTCTCAGAGATTAAAAAGTTTATAGGAGGGTCTGGGCCAAAAGCAAAGAAACTAAACTTTGAGGTCATTTTATTACAGGCATAGTCACATGAGATATGGGTCAACTTTTAAAAAAAAGTTGAAAGTCCATATAGGACTTTGATTATCATCTTGGCATATTTCTTAGGAGTCTGACCACACTTCCACCATTGAAGGCTTACCTTATCAGACAGTATCAGGAATATTCAAGTGACACCTGCCTATATTTTAATTCAGTAAAAGTTTATTGAAGACCAAATGTGCCAGGTACTACGAAGTTTTGCTTACACAGAGTTTGCAATTTGGTTGAAAATAAAAGATGATGTGTTTGTAGAAGAACACAAGGCAAGATCTACTCAGGAGTTGAACCATAGGCTCTCTTACTCTCAGAGGGAAGGAGTGCCTTTCTCTGCTTTCAGACATAAATAGACCTATCCAGTAACTCCTAAAGTAGATCTTTTTATAGAAGGGGAAGTTTTAAAAATGTAAAATATAATGATGTCACACAGAGAATCACAACAAATATATGTCAAAAATTGTTAATAAAATTAATTGGAACCATATACCAAACAATAAATTTCAAGACTCTAGGCTCCAATTTCAATGATCTGAAATTCAGTTACAAATTTAGACATGATCAACAAAAGATCTCCAAGCAGAAAAATAGATACAACCAAGTTTGTGCACTATTCATGAGTGAGCCCAAAATCTAATTACTTTTTTAAAATTTTTGTTCAATTACAATTGTTTCCATTCCCCCCCCCATTATGCTCCCTTGCTATACCCACCCCCTACATTCCACTTTCAATCCTCCCCCTACTGCATTGTCTTTGTCCATGGGTCTTTTATACATGTTCCTTGACTTGACCCTTTAATTTTATGCCCAGTTCTAACAAGAGTAACATCCCTGTTTAATAACCAAAAACTAGTTAACAGAGGCTATTTAAAAGAGAAGGAATGGAAGCAAGGGAAGGTTGTGAAGGAGTGAATGGAAGTCACACTGACCTCCTCCCAGGACCAATCTGCAATTACAACTCAATTGTGGAGAAACCACCTGGAACAAACAACTGAGAAATAGCCAGAGAGAAGCATATAACTTTGGACATACCAGCTTCGGTACAACCAGCTGGTAAAGAGTGTGGTGAAGAATTGAGAGGGCTGGCTGAGCGTCCATAGGTGGCAGCACCAGCGGGATAATTAAGGGGCCAGGTGGATAACCCAAAAAAGATTGGAATCTAAACCCTAAGCTAGGATTCCCAGCCTGCGACACCAGGGCCCAAAAAGTACACAGATAACAACTAGTGGAAAAAGAAACAGGGTTGCTCTCTGCCAGAGACACACAGTTGGAGGTCGAAGGGCTGTTTAAAGGACACACACACACAAAATTTAATTTGCAGCCACTTACCCAGGTCTCAGGCAAAGGCAAGAGCTACATGGACTAGAGATGCTTGAGGAAAGACTGGGTACAGAGGCTTTGGGGAGAGACCTGAGAGTAGCCGCTGGGATCCTGGCACTGAGTCATCCCCCAGATGGCAGCAGCCTCTGTGCTCTGGCAGACCACTTCCCTCTGAGTGACAGTAGCCTGAGGAGAAGCAATAGCCCCAACCCACAGAGAATCTCTGCCCTGGCCTTTCAGTGCTTAAGCCTGATCACTGAGTCCTTTTGACCAGATAAACAACCAAAGGAGACAGCCAGAGACAATAGATCACTGCAGAGTGGACTAGAGACTTGAGGAGAGACTGGGGATGGAGGTTTTGGGGAGAGAACTGAGAAAGTAGCCTCCTTGATCTGGTGCTGAGCCCACCCCCATACACAGCAATCATCCTTCTCAGGCAGACCCCTCACCTCTGAGCAGCAGCTATCCACCACAATAGGGATTAGGCTCCACCCTACTGTGCTTAAACCTGATTGCTGAGTGCAACCATATTAACGATTGAAAGAGACAGCCATTGACAGCAGATCACTGGAAGCATCCAACAGGCTGCCTAAGGTCAGATGGGGTCAACATCTGACATCACCAGAGGCAGATTCAGAAAGAAAAAAAAAAAACAGTGGTAAATACAAGAGACTACTGATACGAAAGCCACTGTGGTCTCCTTCATGATTTGCGATATTTTCTTTCCTACATAACTTTATAACATTCATTTCTTGTCCAGCGAATTTGTATATAATATGTCACTAGATTTTATACTATAGTACATTTCAATGGACATATTTTGCCCCTCCCTTCTCTTAACCTATCTTACCTTCCTCTTTCCTTGCAATGTTGTCATTTTAAATTTGGTTTTCTCTCTAGCGACAATTTGTTTCCATTCCACACTCTTACTATTTCTCCCCTGTCCACTCAAAATGAATTTTCTTGTCAAAAGTCATTTCCTATCCTTTTGTCCAGCTATTAAAATACCCATGTTCTCTCTGTAACTGTAACATTTGCTAGTAGGTTGTGGGTAGGGTAGTTGTTGTTGCATTGTTTTTTGAAGGTTACCTCTAGAGCTTCACTAATTCTGTATTTCATATAACAAATGGACCCCTCTCCTTCTCTTTTTTTTTTACTCAAATTTTAATTATGTTGTCTTAGCCTGTTTTTTTTCTTTTTCTTTTTTGTCTTTCTTCTATTTCTCTCATCCTGTGCTTTTATTTTTCTTTATTCTCCTTTTTTCTTTTTCTGTATATCCCAAATTTTCATTTTTCCCTCACTTAGTCTATTTTATGTCCCTCATTCTTAGTATTCCCTCTCCCTCTATCATTACAAAATCACTTCCCATTCCTCTAAATGACTCTTAGACTTTTCTTTGTTTCTTTTTTTCCTATTATTCCCACACTACCTATATTAATTTTAGCTCATTTGTTGTTGGCAGTACTCCAGTGGATCTTTCTCTCCAATTTGGCCCCTATATTTTTATTAATTACTTAATATTTTTCCTTTCTTTTTCTTTCTCTCTCTCACTTTATTTTATTTTATACTATTTTAATTTCTGTTTAAACCTAATATTATCTACTTCCCTTCTCATAATCCATTCCACATTCTTCATTCTCTTTCTTTATTCATGAGATAAACTTTACCTTCTCTCCTTCAATTGCTCCAGCTCCCAACTTTTATTAGTGCTCCTCTCTGTACCCTCTCAAAAATCATTTCTCTTTCAATAGGTCATCTCATATCCATTCTCTTTTCTTATAATAGTCTTAATCTCATTACACCCTTATTAATACTAGTTCATTTGCTATTGATAGTGGGATTGTTGGAGGGAGCTTTATTTGCAGGTATAAGTTCATTTCTTGGGCTCTGTGGTTTTGTTTGGGCAGCATTTGCACAATAGCACATGAGACATGGTGGACAGAGTGACCCCTCAGGCAACCAGCAACAGGGAAGGACCCATGAAAGAATGACCCAACAACAATCAAAACCCAATTACATCCAAAAATGAGCATAAAAGGCATAAAGGACATTCCAAGAACACCAATTTCAGGTGATCATGGAGACAGTACCACTATATCTCACAGGACTCCACCATAGAAGTTCACACTACAAAGTCAGAAAGTCAAAATAGATCAACTTAAGAAACAGAAGCAAACAAGAAGGGTCCCACAAACAATGAGAAGACAAAGAAACAAAACCCAACAAAAAGGAAAGGAGGAATCCTCAGTAAGAATGTTAAATGAAATAGAGGCAAGTCAACTATCAGATATTGAGTTCAAAACAACAGTTATAAGGAAGCTCAATGAACTCAGTGTGAACTATGAAAAACTACAGGGAAATTATAAGGAACCCACTGAAAACTATATCATCATACAAAAGGACATAGAAACAATCAACAAGTGCCAAGAAGAAATGAAGAATACAATTTCTGAATGAAAGAACACAGTAGAAGGAATCAAAAGCAGGCTCAATGAAGCAGAGGATTGAATCAGTGAGAAGGGGGATGAAGTAGAAAAAAATCTCCCAAAAAAAGAAAGAAAAAGAAAAAAGATTGAAAAAAATGAAGAGAGGTTAAGGGAAATGCAGGACAACATAAAACAGAATAATATCTATATAATAGTGATGGGAGAAGGAGAAGAGGTGCAAGGTATAGAAAACCTATTTGAAAAACTAATAATGGAAAACTTCCCTAATTTGATGAGAGAAGAAGGCACACAAGGGAAGCAGAGAGGGTTCCAATCAAGAAGAACCCAAAGACATCCACTTCAAGACACAGCATAAATAAAATGACAAAATTAAAAAAAAAAGAGAATATTAAATGCAGCAAAGGAGAAATAGGAAGTAACATACAAAGGAACCCCGATAAGGGCAACAGCTGACTTCTCAACAGAAACAGTGCAAGCCAGAAGGAAATGGCAAGGAATATTCCAAGTAATGAAAGACAAAGACCTGCAACTGACACTACTCAATCCAGCAAGACTCTCAATTAAAATGGAAAGCCAAATAAGGAGCTTCCCAGACAAAAGAAGGCTAAAAGAATATACCTCTTCCAAACCAGCTCTGCAAGATATTCTAAAGGGACTGTTTTAAGAAGAGGAATGAAAACAGTCAGAGAGAAAGGAACACAGGTACAAAGTGAGTAAAAGAGCAATGAATAAGTACCTATCAATAATAACCTTAAATGTAAATATTTTAAATGCTCCAATCAAAAGACATTGAATAGCTGAATGGATAGGAAAACATGACCCACACATGTGCTGCCTACAGGAAACCCATCTCAGAACAAAAGACAAACACAGACTGAAAATGAGGGCTGGAAAAAAATATTCCATACAAACAGAAGGGAAAAAAAGCTGGGGTAGTGATACTTATATCTGACAAAATAGACTTCAAAACAAAGGCCATAAAAAGAGACCTAGAAAGACACTTCATAATACTCAAGAGAAGAATCCATCAAGAAGATATAAACATTATAAATATATATGCATCCAACATAGGAGCACACAAATACATAAGAAAAATTTTGGAGGACTTCAAGAAAGATATCGACAGCAACACCATTATACTAGGGGATTTTGATACCCCACTGTCAACAATGGATAGATCTTCCAAACAAAATATCAACAAGGATATTGCAGCATTGAACAATGTCCTAGATCAAATAGACTTAACAGATATATATATATAAAACCTCTCATTCCAAAGAAGCAAATTACACATCTTTTCAAATGCACATGGAATGTTTTCAAAGATAGACCACATGATAGGACACAAAACAAGCCTCAACAAATTCAAGAAAATTTAAATCATATCAAGCATTTTTTTTTTTACTACAGGAAGTGAAACTAAAAACCAACCTCAAAAAAATAACTCAAAAACACTTAAACTCATGGAAGTTGAATAGCATGCGATTAAACAATGGATGGGTGAAGAATGAGATCAAGTAAGAAATCAAAAAGCTTCTGGAAACAAAGGAAAATGAACACACAATAGTCCAAAACTTATGGGACACTGAAAAGGCAGTCCTGACAGGGAAGTTAATAGTGATTCAGGCCTACCTCAAAAAGATAAAAACATTTCAAATAAATAATCTGACCCTACAACTACAAGAACTAGAGGAACAACAACAAAGACTACCCAGAGCAAGTAGAAGGAAGGAAATAACCAAAATCAGAGCACAATTAAATGACATAGAGACTAAAGAAACAATTCTAAGGATCAATAAATCCAGGAGCTGGTTCTTCAAAAAGATTAACAAAATTGACAGGCTGTTAAGCAGATTCATCAACACAAAAAGAGAGAGGACCCAAATAAACATAATGAGAAATGGAGGAAATTACAACTGACACCACAGAAATACAAAGGATTGTAAGAAATTACTATGAAGAACTGTATGCCAAGAAAATTGAAAACCTAGGTGAAATGGACAAATTTCTAGGAAAAAATAATATTCCAAAACTCAATGAAGAAGAAGCAGAAAGTCTGAACAGACCAATAACAGCTGATGAAATTGAAGCAGTAATCAAGAAACTCCTGACACCCAAAAGCCCTGGACCAGATGGTTTCATGGGGCAATTTTACAAAACATTTAAGGAAGAGCTAACCCCTATCCTTCACAGACTATTCCAAAAAATCCAAGAAGAGGAAGCCTCCAAAACTCTTTATGAAGCCAGTATCATCCTAATCCCAAAACAGGATAAAGGCAGAACAAAGAAAGAAAACTACAGGCCAATATTTCTGGTGAACATAGACGCTAAAATTATCAACAAATATTGGCAAGTCACATCCAGCAATACATTAAAAAGATCATACATCATAATCACGTAGGATTCATCCCAGGGATGCAAGGATGGTACGATATTCGCAAATCAATAAACATAATATATCACATAAACAATAGCAAAGACAGAAATCACATGATCATATCAACAGATGCAGAGAAAGCATTTGATGAGGCACAGCACCCATTTATGATCAAAACACTAAGCAAAGTGGGAGTAGAGAGAGCATTCATCAACACAATAAAGGCCATATTTGGGAGATCTACAGCCAATATCATACACAGTGGGCAAAAACTAAAAGCTTCCCCATAAGATCAGGAACAAGACAAGGATATCTGCTTTCACTACTTCTATTCAAAATAGTATTAGAAGTCTAGCCAAAGCAATAAAACAAGAAGAAGAAATAAAAGTCATCCAAATTGGAAAGGAGGAAGTAAAATTGTCATTGTTTACAGGTGACATGATAGTGTACATAGAAAACACTACAGACTACACCAAAAAACTACTCCTTCTAATAAGTGAATTTGGCAAAACATCGGGATACAAAGTCAATATCCAGAAATCAAAGGCATTTTTGTATACCAACAATGAAATATCAGAAACAGAAATCAGGAAAAAAATCCCAGTTGCTATGGCAACAAGAAATATAAAATACCTCGGAAGAAACCTAACTAAGGATGTAAAAGACCTGTACTCAGGAACCTACACAACACTCAAGAAAGAAATTAAGAAAGACCCAAATAAATGGAAACATACACCATGTTTACGGATTGGAAGAACTAACATAATCAAAATGTCTATACTACCCAAAGCAATTTATAGATTCAATGTAATCCCTATTAAAATACTATGACATATTTCAGAGATCTAGAACAAACACTTCAGAAATTTATAGGGAATCAAAAACAACCCCAAATAGCTGCAGCAATTTTGGGAAAGAATAACAAAGTAGTTGGGATCACCATACCTGTCATCCAACTATATTACAAGGCCACAGTAATCAAAACAGTCTGGTACTGGCATAAAAACAGACGGATAGAACTGGAACAGAATATAGAACCCAGAAATAAACCCAAGTCTCTATGGTCAATTAATATTTGACAAAGGGGCAGAAACACAAAATGGAATCAAAGTAACCTCCTGAACAAATGATGTTGGCAGATTTGGACAGTTACATGAAAAAAAAAAAAATGAAACTCAACCACCATCTTACACCATACACAAAAATAAACTCAAGATGGATACAAGCCTTAAAAATAAGTCACGATACCATAAAAGTCCCAGAGGAGAAGATAGGCAGGACCATCTCAGATATTCCTTGTGGCAATATTTTCACTGATGTGTCCTGTAGAAGAAGGGACATAAAGGAAAGAATAAACAAATGGGACCTTATCAAAACAAAAATCTTCTTCATGGATAAAGATGACATTAGCAAAATGAAACAGGAACCAAGTGTATGGGAAAATATATGTGTCAATGGTATCTCAGATGAGGGTTTGATCTCCAAAATATGTAAAGAACTCACACAACTCCACACACAAACAGTCCAACAGGAAGACAAACAGTCCAATTAAAAAATGGGCAAAGGACCTGAACAGACAATTCTCCAAGGAGGACATACAGAGGGCCCAGAGACATATGAAAAGATGCTCAGCATCACTAGCCATCAGACAGATGCAAATTAAAACCACAATGAGATACAACTTCACACCAATCCGAATGGCCATCATAAACAAATAGACAAACAATAAGTGCTGGCAGGGCTGTGGAGAAAAGGGAACCCTAGTGCACTGTTGGTGGGAATGGAAACTGGTACAGCCTCTGTTGAATACAGTATGGAATTTCCTTAAGAAACTTAAGATGGAATTGCCTTTTGACCCAGTAATTCCACTGCTGGGTTTATACCCTAAGAATCCTGAAACACTAATTCAAAAGAACCTATGCATCCCAATGTTCATAGCAGCATAATTTACAATAGCCAAGTGCTGGAAGCAGCCCAGGTGCCCATCAGTAAATGAATGGATCAATAAACTATGGTACATTTACACAATGGAAATCTATGCAGCAGAAAGAAAGAAGGAGTTCCTACCCTTCATGACAACATGGATGGAACTAAAGGTATTATGCTGAAGTAAGTGAATAAGTCTAGCAGTGAAAGACAAATCCGTATGATCTCACCTATAAATGGAACCTAATTAACAAAGCAAACTGGCAAGCAAAATATAACCAGACACATAAAAATTGACAACAAACTGACAGTAACCAGAGGGGAAGGGAGAGGGAAATAATGTGGGAAAGGAGGGAAATGGACATAAATGAACATTAATGAGGGACCCATGAATGGAGCCAAGGGGGTGTAGGATTGAGGGTAGGGGGTGGGCATGGGTAGGGCAAGGGAAAGTGGTGGCGGGAAAATGGAAACAACCATATTCAAATATCAATAAAAAAAAGGTAAAAAAGAGAGAAGGAATGCTGCCAAGGGGAAAAAGAGGCAACAAGGGAAAAAAGATGCAATAGTTTAAATTTTAAACTATTTTAAAATTTAAGGCACAAGAACTCAAAAGGCTGAACAGTCTAAGACAACTGGCTATTCAAGCAACCAGTCATAACTTCATGGCTCCTCCAAGTTTGGTATACTTCAAACACTGCTTGATTTTCGTGTGTGTGTGTGCGTGTGTGTGCGTATGTGTGTGTGTAAGCTATATGTTTGGAACCCTCAGAAAAATTTCTCTTCAATATAGAGATACAAAAAATGATTTCAGGTTAAGAACATCCCCTAAGAATAAATGACCTCCATGATACAAGTGCAATGTTTATAAACTGCAGTAAACATTACAGAAAACAATTCTAGGGCCATTTTTTTTTAAATATATGAAAGGCATAGGATATACCAATAAAATAGGTTTATATCTTGCAATGCTTCCCAAACTGCTTGTCTGGTCCAGAGTCCAGGCCCACTTGGTGGAGACTGGATCTCCCTCAGGGTCAGTGGCTTTGCCTAACTTCACACACAGACCACTGGAATATGAAATGGAGAAATATGGGTTGGGGATGATTTGTGTAAACAGATAGAGGGACAGCTAGTGCTTGCCTCAGTGAGGCCAGAAGATATCTGATTTGCCACTAGGACAGGGTTAAGGGCATTCTTATTGATTTGATGCATCCAGTCAAAGAGCATCTGTTCTTTACTAGACCACCAAGGGCAGTTTCAGACCCTCACTGTATCCCCAGCACCTACTGACTGGAACACTGTAGACAAATGTATTCTGAGCAAAGGAAGCAATGGTTGGATGATATATCTTCCTAAGAAGGGCAGCCACTGAAAGAAGAATGATCTAGTTCCCCATTGCCTGCACCCAGGATGTCCAAGTTGTAGTGCTAGAAACCAAAGAGCTAAGCACAGAGCAGCTGCTATGAGCCAGCAGGTGCCCATGTACTTGGTGCAGCAGGAATTTCTAGGGAGGTGACAGCTGGTAAGGAAGGGAAAAGAGAAGAGAGAGAAGAGGACTTGTTTTCATGAGAAGTATCCAAGATACTCAAAGTCAACTGGTGGTGGCAAGAGAGAGCAAAGATGAACTGGCAGACAGAAGTGAACTCATGTGGATCAGACACTTGTTCAAACAAATGCTCCTACTGGAAAAATCTCTTGGGCCATAGAAAAATATTTTTCTCTTTTGTTGAAGAATATTTTAACAGCTGATTAGCATTTTACAAAGTAAGACTCAGCATTAGGGTATGTCTTCCAGTCCAGTCTAATGCTAGAATATATCTATGCAGGTTTTCCTAATGTCACTTAATTTTCAGGTTCATAAACAATGAAATGATCTTCAGCTACACCCACCACAGATAAACTGATGTAATAACCAAAAGTCACTGCAACTCATAGAACGAAAACAAATACAGCTGAAAGTGGGTTCATTTCATTGTTGAATAGCTTGGGCAAGCAGGGGAAATCACATAAATCAATAACAAGGAAGACTGCAGTTGTATGTTTTATAATGATCTATTCAGTCATTCTGACAGATTATGCTATTCCTTTGTTGGAACCCTGTCTAAAGTTTATTGTTCTCAGAAGTATAGGAATTCTCAGAAAAAAGTATAGTCAGTATGAGCCACTCTGATTATTCCTCAAGAGATCAAAACAAGAGAAAAATGGCAGCCTACAGAAAAAAAAAACACAACAGGTTAAAATCCTGAACATAAAAAGTTCCTAAAATCAATATAAAAAACAAGTCCATTTTTTCAAATGATAAAGAATATGAGTAAGCAATTCACAGAACTACAAATGGCTAATCAAAATTTAAAAAAATTCTCAACTTCCTGAGGATCAGGGGTATGCAAATCTAACAACAAGACAGCATTTCCACTTATCAGATCAGCAAAAATTTAAATGATTGCTAACATTTACTTTTATGGAGAATGTAGGACATTGTTTCCCTAAGCATGATCTGAGGATCATTTGCATCAGAATAATTTGGTGGTTTATTTAAAAGGTGATCACCAAAACTCGGAAACAACCCAGATGACCTTCAATGGTTGAACTGACAAACTGGCATATATATACAGGGAATATTACTCAGCAAGGAAAAAGAATGAGCCATTGATACATGAAACGACCTGGATGAGTCTCCGTGGTATTATTCTGAGTAAAAGAAGCCATTCTCAAAAGGTCACATACTATATAATCCATACTTGCAGGAAAAAGTCAACAGTGATAGAGAAAAGGTTGGTGTTCAACTATAACTCAATAGCAAGATGGAACTCATTGGAATGATGGAACTCTTTTGTGTACTGATTGTGGTGGTTATACAAACCTACTACCTGTTAGTAGGTAGTTAAAATTCACAGAACTGTAGATTTCACCTTACCCAAAGTCAAAGTTACAGTGTGGAAATTGAAAAATAAACAAACAAAAAAACACATCAGAACTCACCTCAGAGCTAACAATCAATCTCTGGACAGGTGAGACTGAGCCTGTGGCTTATACAACAAGCTCCAAGTGATTCTGATGGAAATCCATCAGAATCACTGGTTCTCATAATTATTAATATGAGTGTAAATTTGTACCATACTCTGGAGCAAAACTACAAATATCTATCAAAGTGTAATGTACATATACGTTTACTCAGCAGTCCATTTTGAGGAATTCATTATACGTACTCACATCAGTTTGCAAAAACGTATACAAACATGGGTACTGTGGCAATGCCATAGTGGAAATTAGGGACTACTTAGATTTCCATCAACAGCAAAGAGTAAAATAAATTATGCTACAGGCATATTGTGTATTAAGAAGCCAGAGGCCTGTGGGGAGGCCTGTACAAGAGCTCACCTGTGTAATCAACGTTCTTTCTCCCTTCAATTCATATGCTGCTCCTTTTACTCAGTATGTGGTTCTCATCTGGGGACAATTGTGCCTTCGAGGGATATGTAGAAATATCTGCAGAGAGGTTTTTAGTTGTCACAGCCGGGGAAGGGGTGCTACTGGCATCTAGTGGATGGAGACCAGGGGTGTTGTATCACATCCTACAATGCAGAGTACCTCCCCCACATAAAAGAATTTTCTGGCCCCAAAAGTCTGAGGTTGAGAAGTCCTGTCCTACAGGGTCCTTTTCACCACGAGTTGATCCCAAACCTCTTCTTCAAGTCCCACTTCCTCGCTGAGACACTCCCAGGCCTCTTCTGTTAGATCAGGATCTTTAGATTCTTTAAATCCTGTCCTGCTTAGCATCTCCCCACAACCCACAAATTAGCACCTGGCACCTAAATAGTTGTCAACAAATCCAGCATTTGTTTTATCCCATACCCTCAGGTTATAAGACCATTGCGGATAATGTAAATATGTAGTAAACACTTGTTGAACCAAGTAGGCACCTGAAACACAGAATGAAAACTAAATATTCTTACATTTACTGGCTCCTCTTAAGGGTTGAGGATATAGAAGCAGAGGAATATAGTTTAAATGTAAAAGGGAAGTTCTAGAATTTCCACAAAATTGAAACTCTTCTTATTCTGAAGAATGTACCTGGAAATGAATTCAAATGTCAATCTAGAGTCATACTGTCCTTTGAAATTTAAATAAAATGTGTCTCTACCCCTTGAAAATGAGAAAATCAGCATTTTTTCTTACCCAAGCATTCTGGAAAGCCCTGGGCAGGGCCTGCCTTGGCATTCAGCAACTTTTCCCTAATGTCCCCTAAAATCTCCACTGGGCATGCACATGTCTAGAATTCTTCAATGGAGGTTAGAGATACAGAGCTGAAGGCAAAATGGTAGACAGCTCTATTATTTTTTTTGACAGCACTTTTTATAAAAGTCCTTCAGCCACCCCAGTGCAGGAATTTCTCACAGACCTTCCTTTAACTCCAAACTCCTGTCTCCTGCTGTGTAGCTTTGCACTCTGTCCGTCTTCCTTCTTTTTCCTCAAATATTTTTTTTCTGAACTACTTCCGCAGGGTAGCCAACAAATTGTTGAACATCACCTTCCCCACTCCAAGCTTGCTAAGATGGCCTAACCCCAAAAAATGAGTTTCCTTCTCCTCATCACCCCCAAATTTCTCTTGTCTTCTGTTCATTCCACTCCACGAAGACAGAGCTCTGAGTTTTGGTGAACAGAACTACCAGCCACAGAGGAAGTGCCATCAGCAGAAACAGAGCATAGCTCCACATGAGAAGACAGTGCTGGACAGGTGTATACTTCTGTGGCCTGAAGAGCAAGGAAAATTGCTGTTATGACTCTCATAGTTTGGTTGTGTATCAGCCAAGTAATTTTCTTCCTAATCAAATGTTGGAGGGCTGGGGAGCTGTTAAAGCCACCTGTGTGGTAAGGCCAGTCATTAAGTTGATGTGAGTTCCTTTTGAGAGCAAAGCCGGCAGCCCACATGGCAGTGTGCTAGTGGGGAGACCAATAAATGCCTCACTTTAGCACTAAAGAAATATACAAATAAACATACTGTCGGAGTAGTACTCACTTTTGCCGATGCAGATAAAGTGTTGTGAAGTTAATAATTCTTATCTTGTAATACAAGCTCATTACAAAAATTTCTAAAGTAGATGAAACTTCTAATTTCTGTGAGTATTTTAGTGTTTTTCCTGCCCTGAGAAGCATCTTTAGAAAATAAGGGGTTTTTCAACTCCAGAAAAATGTTTGGGTCAGTTTTACCCCAGAAAAAGACCCTTCTTTTCTCACAGGGTCAGAACTGGAATTCAAAAACCCCTTCACCTGCCACTGGAAGGTGCCACATCCCACACTTTAAGTTGATGTGGACAGCCCCTGGGAATCTCAGGGGGGGTTCTCAGTCCTCTTGCCCCTTAAAAGTAATTGTTCAATGAATATATACTGAATACCAACTATTGTTACCAGACTCAGTTCTAGACAGTGGGAATACATCACAGAACAAAACAGAAATCTCTGCTCAAGGAGCTTTTCCTTGTAGGGTGAGATAGAAAGAAGATGGGCAAGTTGTTTCATTTCTCTAGGCCTCAGTTTCCTCCCTGAGAAAATAAACTGAGGAGTTGGGTGAGAATTTACACATTTTCAGAGCTTGTAAAAATCATTTGAAATGCCTATGTGAATGGAAATTGCCCATATGGAATCATTTATGTCAAGAGAACTCAAATGAAGCCAGACAGCTATGAAAACGTCTGCCTTGTGCATGTTCTACCCATGAATTTTGAACTTCTAAGCCAAGTAACCATATCCTGGACTTTACTTCCTTTTTATTGTGGCAACCAGACCATTCACACTCTTCTCCTTGAAAGGAGCCCATCCTTCCCAGCATCCTTTGTTTGCATGATGGTCCTAACCAATACCTGTTAACCAAGCATCCTTCATTTACATGGACAACCTACATGGGAAACAACACTTGTGGTTTCCACCATTATAAACCATGTTTTTGATCTTTTTGGAGCACATTTTAGATTGCTACCTAAATCAATGCCTTCAGGATTGCATTCTCTGAACAAATAAATGTTTTTTATTCTTATTACATTCTAATAAGAGTGTGGTCATTGACATTATATGGTGTCAATATGGGTCCAGAATGACAGTCCTCCAATTTTGGTTATACCATGGATTTGTGCAAGGTACTTACTTACAGGACACCATTGTTCTTCACTATTTCCTTCAGCAGTCTCAGCTTTCAGTGGTAAGTCCTCCAGGATCTGAACTTTTGTGCTTGGTTGAATTTCCAGCCTTTATTTAAGTATTTTCTCTTTTCTTTTTTGTCTGCCAGCTTCTATCTCCAATTTTTCAAAGTGAGAGATTTGGGTTACAGAATTCCTTTCCCATTCATCTAAAAAGGTGATTCAGGCTTCAGGAATTAGTAATGTGAGAGACACTTCTAAAGGTCTTTGAGTGACCAGCCCCTCCAAAAACTGCTGTAGTTTTTATGTTCAAGGAATATGGTCCTTCTTGTAACTTTCTGTCCCGTTGGACTCAGGTTACTCAGGATGACTTGTACCTCCACTGGCCAAAATAGTTCATTTGAACTCGCTAAACTGACTTATTTACATACTCAATTAGAAAAATATTAAAAACTAAATAAAATGAACGGGAAACATTTTAATTGGTAGTTCAAGGCTTCTAAATGTAACACCAAGAAGATAGCTTCACTACAAGCTGTTAATACCAAACCTTCTGTGATAAATTCAGACATTTCCTTCTGTTCTCTCCCTATGTTCTCCTCTTCCTGACTCCTCGGCTCCTCCTTCTTTCTCCTCGGCTCCTTTCCCTCTCTTATACCCTTCCCTGTATGAAATATATATTTTTTCCTAGTGACCCAGACTCACCTTTAAACCCTATGAAAACTAAATTCCTCCTTAACCCTCCCCCTTAAAATTCTTCCTTTTTTCACTGCTTTGTGTAACGATGGTACTCATCAGTCAGTTGTAAACCTTGGGCCCCCAAGAACATAGAACCCTTTGCTAAGAACTTCCCCAGGGATGATATCATTCATTTTGCTGATGAATTTAAGTTACTCACCCAGACTTAAGAACCTGGCTGTATGACTTTTATCAACTAATACAGCTTTTGGTCAATGCAGGGCAAGCCAAATAACAGTATACGACCAGTACTAGCTGGAACCATCCCTTAGATTACATTCTTAGAACTCAAGTTGATGTCCTCTTAAAGCATGGTTCATACCTTATATGAAACCATAACATGAGCTTTTCCCACATCTATTTGTTGGTGAAAAATTTATATCCACTTCTCAACACCCCAATTAATTAGTTCATGGTTATATTATAGACTTTAACTGATATTACAGAAAACTTCAATATTACAGAGAGAGACACTAATACCCAAAGCTTTTCCAACTCTACTTTTGTTGATGGGTTTTGTGAGGATTTCTTTATTCTTGTTAAGTAAATTTAGCTTAATGAGCAGACAATGCAAACTCCTGAACTACTTTATCTGACCAATCAATTAGCTCAAACTATACAGAGAACTCAGAAGCAGAAAAGCTACCCAAATAATAAACCTTCAACTCCAACAATTAACCACCCACCAATTCATGGCCCCCTTTCCAAAATTCTGGAAACATTTCAAAGGGCCCTAACTTCAGTCTTACCATAGATAGGTCTGCTACTATTGTAAGAAACTAGGACATTTCAAAAAGAAATGCCTAAAATTACAAATCACCCCAAACCAGCAATAATCAATTTCAACCCCAAACATTTCAACCAAAGGCTTCTTTTCACCAACTCTAACAATGAGGCTATTGTGAGAACTTAAGGGGATCAGGATCTTTCCTTTTCTCCAAACTAAAACCTTGGGAGAAATTAACCTAACTCTAGGGAATGAGGTGACTAAAGCTTTAATAGATGCAGGAGCTACTTTATCAGTCTTTCATCCCTCCAGCCTGTCTAGTCCCTTGTCTCAGAGTACTCAAACCAAACAAATGGCCATTGCTTCTAAGTATTATGAATGTTTTCAAGGCCCTACCCATTTAATTTCAGCTAGGTCCTATTAAAGGCACCTACCCTTCTCTTTTATTATCCTCTGCCTCCATTCATTTGTTAGGTCAATATTTTCTTGAACTTTCCAAATACAAAGTTCCTTTTCTCAAAAGGGGGAGATAATTTTGAATATTGGGCCCCTAAATCCTGACCTTCAGAAAAATCTCAATACCTTAATAATTATTCCTATCAATCCCCTAAAAATCTACAGATCCATAACCATTTCTAGACTCTATTCTTATTCAAGGTATGTCACAAATATTGAGTAAATTCATTTTTTACAACCCATAAAAATTCAAAATGATGAAAGATGATCTCCAGCTAATATTAAGCAATATCCACTTAATGCAGAGACAATTCAAGTCATTAAAATCATAATTAAAAATTATTTACAGAAAAGACTAATTACTCCTTGCACCAGCCCTTGTAACATTCTGATCTTCCTGTTCATAATCCACATGAGAGAGATGGAGATCTGCTCAAGACCTCCAGGCAATTAATGATACTTTTATTCTTCAGCACCCCATAGTACCTAATGCTCAAACCTTACTTGCAGTTTTTTCTCCTAACAGTACTACCTTTACTGTCATAGACCATTGAGGAGTTTCCTTTAATATACCAGTTGACTCTGAAAGTCAGTCAAGTATTTGTCTTTACTTCAAACATAAAACAACATACATTTGCTGCCATGCCTCAAGGATACATTGAAAATTCTACATACTTTTCTCAAATTTTGAAGACTAATATCTCTGAAATGAAATTTTCTGAAGGGTCTTTCTTACTATCATGTTGAGGTGACCTCTTTCTCTGTTCTCCTGCATGGAAAACCTCTACCAAAGAGCCTTCATCTTCTGAAGGACCTGGCCCAGAGGTGACACAAAGTGTCTAAAAAAATACTATAATTGAGTTTGCCTCAAGCTAAATAGGTCATCTTATTTCAGAAGAAAAATTATTCCTGGATCCAGCTAGGATTCAAGGAATCCTCTCATTTCCACCTCTAAATACTAAATGTTAACTTTGAGGGTTTCTAGGACCTGGTGGGTACTTTAGTAGTTGGATACCAAATTTTTGTATCAGTCACTATACCGCCTTCTTAAGACTGACCAACCTGAACTAATTATTTGGACTAAAAAAGCCAAAAGGCCCTCACTATGATAAAACAAGGCTTCCTGGACCATCTGACCTTAGGACACCCTAAATATAAATTGAATTTCTTTTTCTTTATACATCATAAAAAAAAAGAAACGCACAGTGTCAACCCAATGGCACAAGGACCAGTATAAACATAGGGGCAATAATAGTCAAAAATTAGACTCAATAGCCAAAGGGACATCACCTTGAATAAGAGCCATAGCTGCAACTTGCTTAAAACACAGAAGAAATTATCATGGGCTCTCTCCTAACTATATGTTTCCCATTTAATAGAGATCCTTCTTAACTTAATCACATTCAATATTTACTTTCTAGCAGGTTAACTTCCTATGAAATTCTTTTACTATCACCTTCAAATGTCTCTATTGATCACTGTCACATTTTAAACCCTGCTATTCTATTGCCTTTGCTTTCTGATGGGATACCTCTAATGGCTGCATTTCCTCGCTGGACCACTTTTTGTCCCCAGATCAGACTTACAGGAAACACTGCTTGAAAATCCAGATTTAACTTGGTTTACTTATGGTTCTTATCTTAAAGATAAAACAAGAACAAATAGGGCTTGATATACTATTGTCTCTTTGACAGAAACTATTAAGGATGGACCCATAGCTGTGGCTATTTTGGAACAACAAACCAAACTAATATCTTTAACTACAGCTTGTCTTTGAGCACAAGATTAAACTGCTAATATGTACAAAGTCACCATGCCTTCGGTATAATTCACCCTTCACAGAGGTCAGCACACATGTTTACACTCTTTCTTGGAAGGACCACACTGTCTCCTAAAACTAGATTGGTTTCTAACCCCCTTTTCTATATAATAGATATTCTACCACCAAGCCTGACTGCTGTTGTGTTAACACTGGCTGCTGTAAAATCCCCCTGCAAAGCTCTTATGACAAAATTCAACCCACACTGTCATGGACTCAACCATGTATCCTTCAAGGGACTCCATCAAATGTACAAAAAAGGACTCCTAGAAGGGTGCTCAAAACACACTGAGCCTTGGTTAGAAAATATTCTCATTTCTTTTTCTACTAATGAGCCCATAAATAACTAGATCTTTTCAGGCACCCTCTGTGCCCCTACAGGTTATATTTTTTGTGTACAAAAAAATCAGTCTTGGGCATTCAATTACCTAGACATTTGGAGACTAAGTGGACAATGCCCTTTGGGCATTGCCTTAATATTCCCTATCACTATTTTCAAAATGGCTAGTCACTCCTAATTCTCATTAGAGGGGAAGAAAAGGCCTTATCAACAGATGTTTTCCTTAGTGAGGAGCCTTCTTAATGCAATAATGACAGTTTGGTCAAAAGTCAGGGTCATAAACTTCCTCCAGGATATTCTAGTGACTGAGCAATTAATTCCTTATAATATTCCTGAGCAATCTTTCTTTTTTTCAGTAGCATATCCATAGGAGACATAGAAGTTATGATGAGAATTCTTACCCAGACCATTAATAGAATAGCTCTCTATGCTGCTAGAGCCATCAGATTCCAAACAAGATCTCTAGATTCCCTAGCTTGGGAAGTCCTTAACACCAGAATTGCCTTAGATTATCTACTGACAGACAAAGGAGTTTGTGCCATAACTAATACATCTTGTTTCACCAAGATAAATATGTCTTCCCAGCTTGAATTGGAAACCAGTAAGATTTTTAAATTAATTAAATACCTTAAATGCCATTTCAGTTTTACTACCAGTTGGCTAGGATTCAAGTTTTAAACATTTTAAGTTAACTCTCCATTGGAATAGGAGTTACTTTAACATCTGGATCACAAATTGTCATACTCATTATTTTTATCTCTTCTCTGTGTACTATTACTAAGTTGTTGATGTTTTGTATAACTAAATGTCTTAAATACTCTACCAAATCTAGTTAATAGTTGTACAAATATTAGAGATGATTGATCAGTCCTTCCCTTCTTGGGGACAGTTCACCATCACTGAGATCCTTATGAAAGGCGATTCTGGATGAGGACTATGTCAAAGACACACTTCTCCTAACCTCCTTGTTGCTCAAATGTGACCATTGTCCATGTGACTATGACTTCTGTTCAAACAACACCTCTTTCACTCCAATGTGGGACATAATATACCAAGAATGAGCCTTCTTGGTGACAAGAAAATAAAATACCTAAAAGTTCAAAGACTGACCATAAATACTTCCCAAGAGAAGATCAAAATCAAAATGGAGAAATGTAAATGGAAATTGCCAAGATAGAACCATTTATGAAAAGGAAACTAAAATGGAGTTGAGAGGCTATGAAGTGGTCTGCCTTATGCAAATTCTACTCATGAACTTTTGAACTTTTAAGCAAAATGTGTAACCATATCCTCAACTATACTTCTTCCTTACCATAATGACCAGACAATCCGCACTCTTCCTTTTGAAAGCAACCAAACCAACTCACCAACCAGCATCCTTAATGTGCATAATGAACCTAACCAATCTCTGTTAATATAGCATCCTTTGTTTACATGGGGGACCTAAAGGGAAACAATACTTATGGTTTTCATCTTTGTAAAACCTGTTCTCTTCAAAGTATGTTTTATGTTGCTACATGAACCTGTGTCTCTAAGTCTGTAATCTTCTCCTCAAATAAATTCTTTTAATCTTACTGTAGCCTAAACATTATTTTTCTTTTTTTGGTTGACACTAGCTTAGCTTAAGTGAAAATATCTCTTCAAGGTTCCTTTTAATTTTTATTTTTTTTAATTATACTTGATGTTCTAGATGGATACAGAGTAGGTAGAAGTTACACTCACCTTCTCCTGGCACCAAACTAGATTTACAGTTAAATTATAGAGAAATTAATATGAATGGCCAACCAGATAGCTGAACAGGAGTACTATTGCAAGGATTTATAGAAGAAACTACACAGAGACTGGTAAAAGGCAGAGACATGGAGAGGGCTTACCCTTGCACCCACATGCAGTAGCTGAGAAGCTGGAAGGATATCTCAGATGCAAAATTCCCCCCTGAAAGTGTTGAGTCTCAACCTTACACCAGGATCCCCCAAACCAGGACACCAGGGCCAGGAAGTGAAGCCCACATAGCATCTGGTTGTGAAAATCAGCAGGGACTCTGTCCTCTTGTAGGAGGAGTGTTTGATAGGATCCCAGGTGCTCTCCTAAAGGGTCAGTCACATAGGAGCTTGTTCTTGGGCACTCATCCAGGCCTGTGGTAGACTGAAGGTAACTCAGGGAATGTCAGAGTCCTAAAAAGAAGATCTGGGTGGCATGGCTCCAGAGAGAGATCTGCAGGGTCAGCTACTAAGGTACCAGTCCTGAGTCAACATCTCACACTGACCTCAGAGGCCGTCTCCCAGTGTCGATCACTTCTGTTCTTACAGCACCAGCTAGAGGACATGCACTAGTCGAGTCCCCCAAATTCTGGCTACACCATCTTGCCAAGATTGAGTCTGGTAGAAAGGATAGTCAGCTGCACCAAACAGGAACCTTCAGTGTGAACCTTTCATCGGAGAAACTGTAAGCAGACACTCAGACACTGAAGTTTCTGAGATGCTTTGGAACAGGTGCCAGTCTTCCCTACTCCCCACCTGCAAGCTTGACCAGCACCAACCTCAGTGGGAGACTGTTTTGTTCTATTTTCCCAAGTCCCAGTGGCCTCACATTGCTGAACTCAGATTTGCAGGAAAAGGGAACAGCACTCAAAGCTGGAACCTTCAGAGTAGGTCTTCCTTGGAAGGTCCAGTCCAGGACTTGAGCAAGCAAGCATGGTTATGCAGCTAAGGGGAGGAATGGAGTTCTCTTCCTTCCTAGGGGCTCAGTTGGCTACACCCTTAACAGAAAACTGTCTTGATCTGATTTTTTTCATAAGTACTGGTAGCTCCACCTTGCTGAGCTTGCTCCTGCGGTAGACTCAGCTGGTTGCTGATCCGGTACACCAACATGAACTGGTGGTACTCTCCTCCTGAAGCATATAGACTTGGAGACTCTAGTAGAGACAGAGTGGTATAACTCTGACATAGGGACCACATTCTCCCCACTGATTACCTGACCATGCTGCCCCCAATTAGGGGACCCACTGATCCTATCCTCCAGACCCCTTTGCCCCACCCTACTGATCTTGTACCATGTAGAAGGGGCAGAGGAGCACAGCCAGCATAGACCCACTCTACAGTCTTGCCCACAGAATTACTCTGCACCACCCTGTGGTGCTTAAACTGGACTGCCAATTACAGAATGACTAGATTAACAACTGAAGGAGTCAGCCACAGACAGTAGATCCCTGGAAGTCTCAAACAGACTGCCTAAGGCCAGACTGGACACCACCTGACATCACCAGAGGTGGATCTTAATAGAAAAAAAACAGTGGTAAATACTAGATGATACTAAGGTGAAATCCACTGTGGTCTTCTTCATGATTTGTGATATTTTCTCTCTTGTATAGTTTTTTAGCATTTGTTTCTTTTTCTTCAAGTTTGTGTATGTTAGCTCACTAGAGTTTATATTATACTTTATTTCAATCTCATATTTTGTTCCTCCCTTCTTTTACCCCACTTCACCTTCTTCTTTCCTCTTATTTTCATTTTAAATAATATATTTTCTCTCTTACTACAACTTATTTACATTCCACTCAAAACCATTTTTTCTTGCCATTTGTCATCTCACATTCTTTTTCCCACTCTTAAAATACCTGTGTTCTCTCTCCACCTTTATCAGTTTTTGCTCATCGGTTGTGCAAAGGGTGGCTGTTAATGTACATCTTCAGTTTTATCTCTAGATCTTCACTGTTTTGGTATTTCAAATCTCAAACTTTATCACTTCCCCCTCCAAGTCCATTTTTGTCTCATATTTTAACTTTTCCCTATCTTTGTTTGGTTTTCATTCCTCACTTTTAGTATTACTTCTCCTTCTATCATCTCAAAATCACTACCAGTTCCTCTGACATCACTTAAGCTTTTCTTTCTTTTTCCTCCCTTACTCCCATTATACCTATATTGCTGATATCTCATTTGTTGTTGAAAGTTCTGTGGTGGATCTTTTTCTCCAATTTGGTTCCTATTTTTTATTCATTTACTTATTTTTCCTTTTTCTTTCTCTCTTACTTTATTTTTTAAAATTTCTGTTTAAACTTAATACTATATACTTCCCTTCTCTTGCTCCATTCTGCCTTCTTGATTCTCTTTTTATTTATGATGCAAATTTTACCTTCTTTCTTTCTTTGCCTTCCTCTGATTCTCTACTCTTATTATTGCTCATTCATCTACCCTCTCAAAGTCATTTTTCTTTCAGTTAGTCATCTTATAATCATTTCTCCTTCCTTATAATAGTATTAAGTTTTTTACACCTTTATTACTACTGGCTCATTTTCTGTTAATAGTGTGATTGTATGTGGGGGTTATTTTGCAGGTGTGGGTTTGTTTCCAGGGCTGTGTGGTTTTCTTTGGGCAGCACCTGCACAATAGCATACAAGATGTGGTGGACAGAGTGACTCTCAGTCAGCCAGCAGGAGACAAGAACCCACCAAGGAATGACCCCCAAAAAAACCAACACCCAATTATAAGCAGAAAGCCAACAAGAATGGAATCAATGGCATCCCAAGGGCATCAAGATCAGGAGATCAAGGAGACTACACTACTGTATCCCACAGGTCTCTTACCATATATGTTCACACCATGAACACAGGGAATCAAAGTAAGTAAGTCTAAAAAGCTGAAACAAACAAGAAGAATATCCCCTAAAATAAGGAGACAAAGAAACAAACCCCAAATAAAAGGAAAGAGGAATCCCCAGAATGAATGCCAAATGAAATAGAAGCAAGTAAACTATCAGACAATGACTTACAAATAATGGCTATAAGGAAACTCAATGAGCTCAGTGAGAACTATAAGGAAAAAACAAGAAACTTACTGTGAACCACACCAGCATGAAAAAGTACATAGAAGCTATCAACAAGAGCCAAGAAGAAATGAAGAATACAATTTCTGAATTAAGAACACGGTAGAAAGAATTAAAAGCAAGCTAGATGAAACAGAAGATCAAATCAGAGAGCTGGAGAACATGGTAGAAAAAAATTCCCAGATACAGCAACAAAAGGAAAAAAGACTAAAAAAGAATGAAGAGGGTTTAAAGGAGTTGCAGGACAACATGAAATATAATAATATCCATAATGTAGGAATATAATAAGGAAAAGAAGAGGAGCAAGGCATAGAAAACCTGTTTGAAAAAGTAATGATGGAAAACTTTCCTAACTTTATGAAAGAAAAAAATCATACAAGTCCAGGAAGCATAGAGGGTCTCGATCAAGATGAATGCAAAGAGGACTACTCCAAGACACATTATAATAAAAATCACAAAACTTAAAGACAAAGAGAAAATATTAAAGGCAACCAGGGAGAAACAGCTAATAACATACAAGGGAGCCCTGATAAGGCTATCAGCTGATTACTCAGCAGAAATCCTACAAGCCAGAAAGGAATGGCAAGAAATATTCCAAGTAATGAAAAGCAAAGGCCTACAACCAAGACTACTCTACCCAGCAAGACTCTCATTTAAAATGCAAGTCTAAATAAGGAGTTTACCAGGCCAAAAAGAATAAAAGAGCACATCTCCATCAAACCAGCATTGAAAGACATTTAAAAGAACTACTTTAAGCCTAAGAAAAAGAGAGAGAGAACAGAAGAACAAATGGGAAAATGTCAATGAATAAGTACCTCTCAATAATATCTTTAAATGTAAATGGCTTAAGTGCTGTAATCAAAAGACATAGGGTAGCTGAATTGGTAAGAAAACGTGACTTGTATATATGCTGCCTTTAGAGACACACCTCCGAAGAAAAGACCCACACAACCTGAAAGTGAGAGGATGGAAAAACTATTCCAAGCAAATGGACCTGAGAAAAAAGCTGGGGTAGCAATACTTATATCACACAAAATAAACTTCAAGAACAAAAGCCATAAAACGAGACAAAGGAGGACACTATATAATACTTATGGGAACAATTCATCAAGAAAATATGATGGTATTTCTTTGCTCATTAAGTTCAACCTATAAGTGGAACCACCTTCAAGTTCCACCTACAAGTAGAACCAACCTAATGAATAATACAAACAAATGAGCAAAATAGAACCCGAAGTGTGGAAATAAAAAACAGACCAACAGGGACCAGAGGGAAGGGAGAAGGGAGATAAGGGAGTAAAGAAGGGAAAGGGCTTAGTTAAAGAACAAGTATAAATGACACATTGACATGAACCATAGTATGTGGCTTGACTATGGGAGCATGGGGTGGGCGGAGTAGGGAAAAGCAACAGGAGAGAAATTGGGGCAGCTGCAATAGATTAAAAATAAAAATAAATAAATAAATAAATTTGGAAGAATATACACACCCCTATGTTTATTGCTGCATTATTTATAATAGCCAAGATCTGGAAATAGTCCAGTGTTCATTAGTAGATGAGTAAATAAAAAAAGCTGTGGTACATTTACACAGTGGAATTCTACTAAGTGAAATAAAAAAAAGAGGAAATCTCATCTTTTTCAACAGAATGGATGGACCTGGGGAGCAAGATGCTAAATTAAATAAGCTAGTTAGAGAAATACAAATGCTATATTCTGTCACTTATGTGTGTAATCTAATGAAGAAAATAATTTAAGAAACATAACAGAAGTAGAATCATAGATATATAGAACAGACTGACAGCTGAGAGAGGGGAGGAGGGTTGGAGGACTAGGTGAATAAAAAGTGAAGGATTAAGCAACATATATCTGGATACATATACAATTCATATGTATATGTAAAATGTATATATATATAAATAAATATATATATATAATATATAAATAAATGTATTTATAAAATGCGTGAACACAGACAAGAGCATAATGATGGTCAAAGGGAAAGGGGGGTAGGGGAGGTTAAAGATGGCAAAGAAGGGATAAATAGGGAGGACCAAAAAGGTCTTTACTTTGGGTGATGGGCATATGATGCAATGCAAAATGCAGATGAGGTTTTGTTGAGTTGAACAATTTAAACCTGTATGGCTTTGTTAACCAATGTCACCCCAATAAACTCAACAAATAATGATAACAAATAAGTAAGTCGCATAATTACTATGGGATTTTACATGCTGATTTATAAGGAGAAAATAAAGTTTTGATAGAAGAAAATGAATAAATACATACATGAATAAATAAATTTATAGTGAACTCTGAATTTTCCTCCCTGATACACCAAGTGTTTTCAAATATAAAAACAATGTTTAAAATGATTTATTATGGAGTAAAATTATGCTCTGGGAAAATACAGCTTGATTATCCATTGACTACACACCTGCTCAGAAAGACACTTCACCTTGAGGATCAAGAATCTTCCTATTCTTATAGAACACAGAAGTAGTTGCCACTGAGATTTTCTTGATATCCAGTGCTGTAGATAAGACATCCAGACACTTGGTACCTGGAGTGGGCAGAAGAAACCACCGAGTGGGAACACATTTTTAGAAAAGGGAAGCTGAAGGCAAGCTTCCTGCTTATACTTCAGACAGTCCCTGAGGTCTGAGCTCTGTTGTTTCGATCCTTGACAGATTAAATCATTAATGCACATTTTAAACTCCTAGACTTTATCATGACCTGATGAGTTCTTAAAGGTACTCTGCGAGATAGAGAGCTCAATCCCCCTTTTTAAAAGATCTAAAAATACAATCAATGAGAGGATAACTTTCTCAAGGTCACACAACAGGGGACTCAAGCAATGCTTCCTAATAGCAAATTGTGTTTCTTTCCCATACTAAATTCATTTTCTCTCTGGGACTCCAAATCCCTATAAGTTATTTAAAAATATAGTCATGCTAGAAGGGTCAAAAAGTGACTTTATTATCAGGTAGCAATAAAATTAAGAAGGTGCCTAATGGAAACCACAAGGCCAACTAGAAACCAGCTCATCCACTGATCACATCTTCCTTTGGCTGGTTCAATTGCCTCTACATGAACAGCAAGTTTTCAGTGATGGATCCACAAGGATTGCTGAGTGCCTCCTGTGCAGCAGGTCCTGTTTTTCCTGTTTGTCCTAGTCCCACAGATTTACCCGCAGGTCAAGTTGCCACCTGGCTCATTTCTGTTGACCTGGCCCATATCCTGAGCCCTTTTCAAAGTAGCCTAGGTATGCAAATGCTGCTAGGAGTCTATGAAGAAAAAAATTTTCTTCATGGAAGATCTTTTTTAGAAAGCAGATTCTAGAGATAACCCAAGAGTTCATAACCGAGGACTTTGCTTAAGAGACCAACTCATGGCTGTTGTGGTGGGGGTGGAAGGTTTACCACATGTTCTCCATCTGGGGAGTTTTGATAAGTAGGATGTGCACAAATTTCTCTCTTTTCTGCCAACCATTATTCCTCCTGTCCTTTCTACTAGACAGAAACAGCTTTGGTTTTCTAATCTGTAAAATAGGAGTAATAATAATCTACCTCAGTGGCATTCTCTTTTTGAGAACTGAACTTTGACTATCTTTAGCTCTATTCTTGTCTACTTATGTGTCCTCATTTGAAACCTGAATCAACAGTTCTCAGAATAATTCAGGTTTGGGTGTGTGTGGTAGGGGTGAAGTGGCAGGGACTGGTCAATGGTTTGACTTTGTGGAAAGTTTGGAGATGTCACATCAATTGTCAGCACAAGTGTGAGAAGCTCAACCACAGAGCTGTCCTAAGAAAACAGGGCTGGGGGAGGGGAAGATTATGCCCATAAGCCTGCTCACAAGAGAGGTGATGAGAAGAAGTAGCCATGAGGGAAAGACTTCAGGAGCCCAGAAAAAGAAGAAAGAAGGGGAGGATTTCTTTTTGGCCCATAAGTCTCCATGGAAAGGGAAATCACAAAACTGACCACTGTGTAATTGACCACAGCCATATCATATACCAATTTTCTAATACCAGTGAGATCAATAAAGAGAGAAAGGGAAGGAGACAACATATAACCTGAAACTAAGCCATAAATAATGAAAGTACCAGTTACTCTTGGGGAGTATCTGTTTCTAACTGACTTTTTGTTTGAACTGTCAGGTATAAGCAAAAACAGCAAGACCAAAGCATAAGTTACTTTGTGTAAAGAATAATTGAATATTCAGGATATTTTTTATTGACATATATGAAAGGTCAAGTGCCAACTGAGGTCTCCCACCTTGAGGTTTGTTTAATGGCCGCATTCCTTTATTTATATTCTGTGGGAGTCCTCAGAAGTCTTTGATCACTCAGGACACAGGGAATCTCCTGGCCACTGTTGGTTCCCACACCAGAACTCCTTGAGCTCACAGACTCCCTTAAGTCTCAGTTCCCACAGTTGTCCTCATCCCTCTCCTCCGTACAAACCCAAATGTAGAACTCATCCTTTGTGTGTGAATCCCATACCCCAAAACCTTGCCCAAGATATTAGGTGTGTTGCAAAATATTGCAGGTTCAGTGTCACAGGGACTGAGTAGATGTGCTGACTGCACCTGCATGTTCTCTTCATCTTCTCCTCCTGCCTATTTCCAGGGCCCCTGACCCCAAGGCTACCCTCCTTCACAGACATAATTTCTCTTCCCTACCTCACCACTCTAGACCCACTCACTAAACTCCTCATTTGGCTCCCCATTTGGTCCCTACCTTAGCTTTCCACTCCCTACTAAGGTCAAATCTTCCCTTGGTTCATTGCAAACTCAATGCTAAAGTGCTAAATGCTAGTCTTGCTAAAGTGACTGGCACTCTCCTCCACCAATCTCTACAAGTTCAAGGAAAAGGAATATTTTTCCATCGATGACATCAATTGTTCCCCCTCTCCACTGAATGCAGATCATAGAAAACAAGCATTAGCTTGAATAATACAATTTTTTCCTGCTTTTTCAGTAATATAAAATGAATACTGTTTAATAACACAACATATTATTTGTTCCTAAAGTAACACTTCCTGTTCCATATTCATCTTAATATGATGTGAAGACCTTTACTCATTCTGACTCCTCAACTTCAGACCTTTCCTTCACGTTCCACCTCAGGCAGTATCCTCTTCCTCCCTCTTCTTCACCTATCAGAATACCATCATGCCTGAGACAAAGGTCCATAAGTTTAGTACCTATGTTTTCTTCTATGCAATTCATTGTTTCAGGTCTATGATCCATTCTGTTCAGGTCTCTGATCATTTTGAGTTAGTTTTTGAACATGGTGACAAATTGCAGTCTATTTTCATTCTTTTGCACGTGGCTTCCCAATTTTCTCAGCACCTTTTATTGAAAGGGATTTAATCTCTGTATTGTATGTTGTTTGGCTCCTTTGTTGAAAATTATTTGCCCATATACTGTGGGCTTATTTCTAGGATCTCATTTTTTCCCCATTGGTCTATATGTCTACTTATGGACCTAGGTCTGAGAGAGGATTTATAAATTTGGCCTCAAAGGTAATGGAAATACAAGCAAATATAAATAATTGGGACTATATCAAACTAAAAAGCTTCTGCACAGCAAAAGAAACTATCAACCAAACAAAAAGGCAACCAACTAAATGGGAAAAGATATTTGTAAACAATACCTCTGGTAAAAGGTTAATACCCAAAATATATAAGGAACTCATATGACTCAACAAAAACTAAAACAACCCAATATAAAAAATGGGCAGAGGACCTGAACATACAGTTCTTCTAAGAAGACAAACAAATGGTCGACAGGTTTAAGAAAAAAATACTCAGCTTCACTAGATATTAGGGAAATGCAAATCAAAACTATTGTACAGTGAGATACCACCCCCCACTTGTTAGAATGGTTATTATCCACAAGACAAGTAATCATAATTTTTGGAGAGATTGTGGAGAAAACTAAAAAGCAAATAAAAAACCCATCCACTATTGGTAAAAAAGTAAAATGTAAAACGGTACAGCCACTATGTAAAACAGTATAGAAGTTCCTCTAATAATTAAGAATAGAGGTAACATATGACCAATAATCTTTCTTCTGGGCATCTACCTGGAAAATATGAAAACATTTATTTGTAAAGATACCCCTATGTTTACTGCAGCATTATTCATGGTGGCCAAGACATGGAAATAATGAAACTGTTCTTTGATAGATGATTGGATAAAGAAAATGTGGTACATACATACAATGGAATACTACTTAAGCCTAAGAAAAGTTGAAATACTGATGTTTGCAACAACATGGATGGATCTTGAGAATGTCATGCTAAGAAAAATAAGTTAGACAGAAAATGTCAAAAACCACATGATTTCACTCATATGTGGGATATAAAACTGAAAGCCACAAATGGACAAAAATAAATAAATAAAACACACAAACAAAAACTGACAGATACAGACAGCAGTATGGTGGTTATTAGAGGGAAGGCAGGTGGGTGGAGGATAGTAAAAAGAGGGGTCAAATATATGGCAATGGAAGGAGACTTGACTTTGAGTGAGAAGTACATTATATAATTTATAGACAATGAATTATATAATTTTAAACTTGAAACATATATAATTTTATTAACTGACATCATCCCAATGAATTTAATTTAAAAAACATTATAATCTCAGATTATCTCCCTCCCCACACCGCCCTATGACAACCACCTGGTCTCCCATGCTGAGCATCCTGTTTATTTTCTTTATACTCTTTGCTTCATTATTTCACACATCTTTGTATTCTCTTGGTGACTTCAAATGGACTGTTTAAGGCTACAAAAATTTTAAGTCTTGAGTCACCTACAAATATACACACCAGCAGTGATGTGCCCTTTGGTGATTCACAGGTCCTAATGCCAGTTTCCTCACCTACAAAATAGAAATGAAAATACCTTCCTCATAAGTGATGCTGTGAGGATTAAAGTTATATTTCAAAGAGCTAAACACAGTGTTGACATACAGGAAGGTCTCAAAAATGTCAACTTTTATTATGCTGTGCATGACGATCAAAATGGATGGCATGGGCTGGGCCAAGAAGATGAAGAAAAAATGATGAAATCAATGAACTAACTGATTACTCAAGCAAGGAAAACACACCAGCTCAGGCAGTTATCTGAATTATTGTAGATCAAAAAGAAGCCCAGTTGCAAGCTTGACTTTTGAGCTATTATCCTTTGACGACTTGTTTTGCAGATCATATTGTTTCTTGGAAGATTGTTCTAGCCATGAGGAGAAGCACAGTGTGTCCCTTCTACAAAGACCACACTTGAGCAACAGTAAGAATAGGAAGTGAAGACAATGCTTAGTCCACTGAAATGGAAGGGGACTTCTTTCACAGCTCATTGCAATTCCCCAAATTGGAAACTTGAACAAGTAGCCAAAAAGTTCAAAGGCAGCCTCTGCTTGTCAACCCATGGTAGCTTGGCTGGGTTTCACACAGAGTACCACTCTCAGCTTCTGCTGTGGCACAGGCTGGCATGTTGTTCCTGTCCTGACTCATAAAACTACTCGTGACCTTCTGACTCACCAGAACCTTTTTCTGCAGCTTCTCAGTACAAGTCCCCTCCCCCAAGGGCTATACATTGGCAAAACTTATAATCAACAGTTATTAAAAATGTACTAATTGTCAATCGTGGTATTATTATATCATGACAGCACCACTATAAAATGCATACATCTATTATACCTTTTTACCGAGGAGAAGACCAGGCAGTGACATTTGGGTAAATTGCCCAGGGTCGCATTTTGTAAGTAGCAAAATGCAAACACAGGTTCTATGGTTTTAAAGTTCACATTCTTAACTCTTGAATAATAGTGACAGCAGATCTCAGCAAATATAATTCAGGGTCAAGATTAGCATTATAGTTAACATATTAAGTAAGAGCATGTGAAGTATGATTTGAATAGTAGAAATGGCTCTATATTTAAAGTAAAAAAATAGAAATTATCATCCATATTTCCTGAAATTCCTATATTGCTCATTTCTTTAGCTTCACATGTGAAGACCCTATGCAAATGTTATGTGCTCAGGAAGGAAATGATGTCTATTAAATATGTGTCAGGTAACTGTGCCAGGGCTCCTGGGTGATTCCTGAGCACAACAAAGTTTGAGAACCTCTGACCTAGGGAATGTCTCCAGACTCTGCTTCAACCATCGCGCCATGGAGGTGATCCAAACTCTCTCTGTTCTCATTCCAGAACTCAACACTCACTCTTCTGGTAATCTTACAATACATTTAACCATCCAGCCTCAATCTCAAACCTTTCTTTTTAAATTTCAAACCAGATTATCTTTGACTTCATTCTAGTAAATGTAGGCCCTATCTTTCCATCACCCAAGCTAGAAAACTCAGTCACCCTGAGTGCTCCTTTCAGATTACGTCCTACGGATTCTGCCTTCAGAATGCTCCTTGAAACCACTTTCCCCTGCCTTCGACTCATGAGGTTTTATCCTTGTTCAAAAGTTCATGTCAACACTTTTGTTCCCCACCCTGCCTGCCACCACCCTGCCTGCCACCACCATTACTGACAGGCTCCTGCCTGGTCTCCCAGTCTTTGTCTATCTTTGCCCCTCACCACAACACTGAAGTCTGATCACATCATTGCTATGAACGTGTGAAGGCTGTCCACCCCTCAAACGCTCTATCACTGAAGGCCATCCACAGTGTGGCTCTAACTTACTGCATACCATCTTCTCCAACTCCCAGGGAAGCCCTGACTCTTCCTGTCCCCACCACTGCTCAGGTGGTTCTCTCCTCTGGGGTGTTCTTTCCATTCTCTTCACAGAAACACACCTTGATTTTCATGGAGACCTTCCCCAAGGCACACTTTCACAGGGGTTTTGCTGGTCATTCTTAAGCAACTCTGTGCCAGGACAGAAAGCAGCAGTGGGGCATCTGAACCCAAATCCAAGCTCTCCACTGAGCAGGTGGGTGGTAACAAAGAGACCATCTCACACAATGGATTAAAATGGAGGGGTAGGTAACAATGTGGAGTAATGGGAATCAGGCTGTTGCAGAAAATAACTCACACGCGGGAGAGATGGCGGAGCACGATTCTTTATTACACATGGGCTCAGGGGGAAAATCCAAATCCTGAGCCCTGATCTCTAACTTTATGGGGTTTAAATAGCCTCAGACCCCCTGCCTACATGGCAAAGAGAGGTTACAGAAGCTAAATGCGAAAGTTAGGTCTAGCTACCTTATATGGGAAACAAAGGAACGAAGGGCGCGGGGTCCTAGCACAGAAGCACAGGGTCCTAATGCAGAAGTTACAAAGTACAAAGTAGCCTAACATGGGGGTTGCCTGTCACAGGCAGACTTAAAGGCTAGAGCACCATGTATCTAAATGTCAGCTCTGCCCATTGCTAGCTACTTGGCCATGGTCAGGGTCTCTCGACTATACTTTGATTTTCTCATCTGCAAAATGGGAACAATAGTATTTCTTTTAAAGAACTTTTGTGAAGAGTAGAATTAACGAAGCACTTAGTACATGACCCTCAACAATTGTATTGATTGTGCCTTTAGTCTGCTCACCATCCTATAAAGCATTGTATACCTTTACTGTGATCATCTCCCGCAGCTATTTCAACCTCCCTTAAAGAGTTTATCTTTCTTTGCCACATTTTCTACTTATTTCAAGATGCTCTTTTTCTCTCAACTAAGCCTCAAACTTCCTGGCCCTGGGACTGTTTCCCACTTACCTTTGTATCTATTGAAGTTAGCACAGTGCCCAATACACACAGGAAATGTTGGATTTGCTATATTTGAGAAGAAAAAGGAGCCTCACACAGGCATGGAGCGCATGAGAGGTTGCCTTCAAGGCACTGAACAAGGGACGTCCAGGACAGCTGGGGGCAGCCTGAAAACTGCGTATACCTGATAAACACAGAGCAGATGAACATCAAGGATTACCTTCACAGTTTGCCGACCTAGGGGTGGTAAGAAACTGCTTTCTGCAATGTAGTGTGATGTGCATGAAGGAACAGAATTTTCAGTCACCCAAGCTTAAATTCAAATTTTGGTTTGACCCTAAGTAGTTTCCTGAGCCTAAGTTCACTCCATAAGGCTAATAAGAATAACATTACTAACTCTGGGGAGATTCTGAGAAGATTGTGTGGATGTGAAGTACCTTACATAAAGATGACTGAGAGACTGAGGGAAAATGACCAATGTGCAGAATTAGCATAATATCTAATCCCATAGAACCCCATCACATTACACCATCTCTCTGGTTATAGGAAACCCCCTGCACAGTCCCTGTCCTCCCATGGGTTGACATTAACACACATGCGAACTGCTGGAGTGATGGTTTAAGTCACGTGTCATAACCATCTGCATTCACGTTTCCTTAGGGCAAGAGGCACAAGTCTGTTCTCTGTGACAGGGGATGGAGCCATGCAGGGCCGCCATCCATAATACTTAGAGCCCAAAGAGAGCTGAGAGTCCAAAAGTGGTAATTGCCAAGTTAACACTGAAGGGAGCTTCAAATCCAGGCTTGATTGCTTCCAAAACCCAGGCTCTCTTCTTGAGTTCATGTTTCTAAAATGAGGAAGACATAGTCCCAATTCCTGAGAAGCTCTCATATAATCCCAGCTTTTGAAGAAGAAATGAGCTAATTGATTGATAAAATCAGAAGGAAAAAACACTGCATTTCCTTAATGACCAAAAATTAAAAACAAAAATGCCCCTAAAGATTTATTGATAGTCCATGTCTTTCCCACTCTTATGAGCTGAAGAAACACGCACCCTGCCATTTTTCTTTATCCTTCTAAGCAGAGGAACAAAACAAAGACCTGACAAAAATCTCTCTCCCCAATCTGCTTTTCAGGAATCTGTAATTTGGAAGAAAAGGAGAAATGGGTAGAAAAGGATACTGCTCTCTTAAGAGCTGAATTAAAGCTATAGAAAGCCAAGCAACTTGAGCCAAGAAGCTGTAGTGAGATTTCTAAATCCCATTATACAGAGTTAATGTACATGATGCTTCATGGCATGGGGATCTGATTTATTGCATACTTTAAATTTTTATTCAACTTATTTTAAATGACAAAGTAAAAACAAAATATAAAAAGAGCCCATCTATTCCATCCCCATCTGTTCCACACCCTGCAACCACCAATCTGCTCTCTGTGTCTATGAGCTTGGTTTTGCTTTGTTTTTTAGATTCAACATATAGGAGAGATTATATAAATTTTGTTTTTCTTTCTCTGACTTATTTTACTTAGCATAGACAAATCTGATTTTTTAAAAAGGGAAATGCCCCTTTAGCACCAGCATATATGTGAAGGGAAGTCACAGCACCTCATTGCTCTGAGGAGCTGAAAAGATACCAAGAGAAAGATCATGGGTTCCCCCAGCAGTGGGGGAAGGGTATAGACCCATAATTTTCACACTGATCTGTTGACCTGAAAGTGAGTTTACATCTGACACTGACTTTCAGCAGTTAAGGTGACTAAGATCCTTACCTTGGTACCCAGTTACTTTCTGATGGGCTTAACCAGGAAGAAAGGACCAGACTGGAAAAAATAGAGGTCTCCTGTGCTTAAACAGGCAGCTTGCACTAGAATATCAGAACTGAAAGTCACCTTGAAGATTTAGAAACTGAGGAGCAGAGAAGTAAATATACATGTCTAAGATCACACAGTCAGCTAATGGCAGGAATCAAATTCTCTTAGCAGCATTTCTGCACTCTTTCCACTACATCAAACTCCAGAGTAATAGTTTCTAGCACAGATGGGAAGTGAGGAGGCTAATGTATGGATCCCAAAGCATTTATCTAGTGCCACAGCATTCCCAACTCTCCTCCCAAATTCTCAGTCCATTCTTTCCTAGGCTGGTGTAGGGAAATTTACATGTCTACATCCTTGAGGAGAACCACACCTTCATTTTCTGTGTGTTTTTCCAATACCCTCTCATCTCTCATTTTGCTCCTGGCAAGCACCACACATTGTAGGGAATGGGGAGTGGGAGCTGGAGGGCATGGACCACCATATGGAGGTCCAGTATGTTAAATTAATATTAATTAAGCAAATGTAAAATTAAAGAAAGAATTAACAAAGCACCTATATTTTCTTTTTTACAATTTAAATTAACATCCTCCTAAGTTTATAAAAATGAGTGAGATTTTAGTATATAAGTGCAAGAAAAAGTATTTTATTTCTGTAATAATATATAATTTTTTACATATTCAAATTATGTTTCATATCCTTAAATATTATTTTACATTCATTTATATATTCCTATATTTTTATATTTATTTCTAAGAATTTTTCCCAATTAAAAAAATTTCAAGCATGCATAAAATACAAAAGAAACACCTCATTTACCCTTTATTCTAAATTAATCAATTAAAATTTTGCCATATTTGCCTGCTATCTTTCTCTTAAAATCATTTGAAAATTAGTTACACAGATCAGATCACTTCACTTCTAAAAACTTCTGCCTATACATCTCTGAGAACAAGAACATACTCTTATATAACCACAATACCATTATCATACCCAAGAAATTTAACGTATAATGACATAAAAGCTTTCTTCTCAATGTTGCTTAACTCAGAGCAATTCTGCTCTGAGAGAAAAGCAAACATTTATAGCCTAAAAAAACCCCATAACCTCACATTTCTTCAATTAGGTTGACTTGAATCACAAAGTCTTGATTTTGCCTTACTGCCCATCTGAAGTTCTGCCATAGCCTTCATCACCACCCCTCCCCATCCTGCATGCACTGAACATCTCACTTCTTAGACCTCATCCTAAATCAAGAAATACTGATGTTAGACTATCTTTGAAGGCATTTAGGAATTAGAGAGAAGCAAGACAATTCTTGTTGATTTGAAAAAAAATACAGTTTAATTCTATGTCATGGAAGCCCCATTGGTTAAAATTCAAACACAGAGCAGAGCTTCATGCATATATATTTTTCATATCAATATGCTCTGCCTTCCAAGGTGGCATTTGTAATCCAGGGTATTAGCATATCTCCCAGTTTCCTGTAAATCCCTCTTGGGTTCTACTTAGCTGGTTGTGGGAAACTATTGCTGAGTGATAAGGAGACTTACAGTGATACCAAAACAAGAGAAAGAAGAAGTACGTGGAAAAGCACACACAAATAACTTAATTTGAAAATGACCACAAGAAACATGAAACAAGTGTAAGTCACGTATTGAGAAAGAGACTAGCAACTTTTTAAAAAGTTAACAAAGTTGCCAAATGGACAAAGATGTAACTTGTGTTAGAACACTTCTATTTTTTGAGCTTCCTCAAAAAGGTAGCTGTAGTAAATTTGGAATAAATAATATACTCCCCGCTAAGGGCTAAAATGCTCAGTCAAAGGATTAAGGTACACGTGATAGTAGACTGATCAGTCAGCAAATGACTTTGTTACCTGCTGCATTAAAGTTCTCAATTTCAGTTATTTAAATGTAAAAAGTGGTATTTGTGGAGAGAACACACTTTTTGATAAGAAAGGAAACCTAATTTTTTCAAAATTGGTAAAAATAGTAAAGAGGTTGTAATTCCCAGAGCTGAAAGTGCCGTGTTACCAAAGCAAGTGGAGACTCTGTGGTTCCGTAAGTGTAAAATGACTAACAATAATAACAAGAAGCAAATGAATGAATTTCACACATACACTGACAAATATGAAACTTCAAATATGAAACTTCTACTTTGGCTCTTTTCTTAATAATTTCTTGTATTTGTCTCAATATTTTCCTCAAAGGAAAAAAATGCAAGTAGGTTGTAAAGATAAATAGTTGGCATCTGTTAAGGTAGAACATATCTAAAAAGTATTTTGTAGTGGCCAACATGAAAACATCAAATGATGCATTCAAGCTAAAAACTTTGAATCAATGCCCATACTGAAGATCCATTTTTTAAATAGGTAAGCAAAGTTTTAGTAACTTTTAAGCCTAATGGATCTGTCAAGGGTGGAGATAGTTGTATTTATTTCAATAACAAAATAGACACTGAAAACAGGAGGTTACCATGTTCCTGAGATTTTCTTTCTAAATGAATGATCACTGTTCTTTTCCTTTATCTGACACTGGAAAATGTCATAATGACAGATCCAATTATGTAATTTTCTACCTCTTTTCTTTCTTGTATTTGAGATCACACACTTGACTTTACAAGTCCTTTTGTGATCCAGGGACTGGAAATTCTGAGATGTCTTATTTGGGGATTCCCTTAACTTCCTCCTCTCATACCTAAAAGCAAATTAATTAGATACCTGCAACTTGACAGGTTTGGCTCTTAAAAGAGACACCTTTTGTCCCTTGAACTTTATTATAAATGTAATGGTATAATTTATTTTTGATGAAAGATTGAGTGGTTTAGTAGAAAGCATATTAAAATAGTCTTGCTTCTGCTACTCATGCTTGTATCTTAATTTCTAATTTACAGTTTTCAGGATTGAGGTGATTGGGTTTTACTTGAAAATAGCAAAAGCCTTCCTCACTTTTCTGTCAAAGTGCTGATGAATTATGGGAAGAGGGATTTGCACAGCAAGAACACAACATTCAGTCACCATAACAAACTTATTTTCCCACTTTAAACATAGATTCTCATTATTTTCATTTTGGCAGCTGATGATTCTCTTGGAAGTAATTTGGAAGAAACTCTTTCAGCCCATGAGAGCCTAATAAGGCTTATTTTGTACTTAATTTGTGTTATCTTATGTTGTTTTGTGACTATGTCCTAGCTCCACAACTACTGTTTAAGTTTCCACAACTACTGTTTATGGAGGACTGCCAGGGGAGGGAGGACCAGAGCTTCCTCAGTACTGAGCCCAACACAGCCACCTGTATGTACTGTGTAGTGGGCATGGAATCCATGTAATCTTTATTCTCATGACAGTAATGGCCACTCTCAACTACTGCTATCTGTTGTATTCCTTGGAATACTTAGGCATGCCAAGTAAGAAATCACTAATAGGAAAGAAAAACCCCCAGTCACTTTTAAGCCCCTCCTCCTTCTTTCAAAATTCTTCAGACCAGTTGAAAATGAGCACATTTTTCTGAGAAACACAGCTCTCTATGATCCTGTTTATAAATGTCAAAGAACAAAGAAGACCTTTCAGAACTAAGTCTAGGCTACTCACTTGGGGCTACTCACAGGTCAAGCGGACATTCACTCTACCTCAAGTCAGACTCATATCCTGACTGCTCCTTCCCAGCTAACCTGGATGCCAGAGCAGATGGCCAACCAGGCACAGGGAGCCTAAGGCACAGTCCTTTCTTTTGCTGGCCTGGTGGTGACCACACCACATCCTTGGATTTGGCTAGATGTGGTTTTGCTCTAAATGCCTACACTACCATAAAGAAAAGAAAAGTTCCATTCTAGGAAGGGTAGGAGGAGGCTGGGCACCAGGAGGGCAGGTGGCCAGTTGGGGAGTTCACAGTGCTTTTGTCACAGAATCCACTCATCTCCTCTGTGCTGAGGGCAAAGCTAATATTTTGCAAAACTCAGCAAAGCACCTGCTTTTCCCCTGGGGCATGTGTCCTAATCATGGCTGTGCCTCACCAACACCCATTTCACCATAACTCTTTTTGACCATTGGCTGTACCTGTGCAGGTGTATAAAGTTCTGACTCTTAGGCTTTATTGCATACCAACCAAACCTAAATTTTTGGTGACAGAGCCTAGGCCTCTCTCTTTTTTAAAATGTTCCATGTGTAATTCTAAAATATAATCAAAGATAAAAATTTCCAAGTTAAATCAGTCATGGTTACCCCAATCCTCTTTCTGGTAACTGGCTTTGGAATATGCACATGACTCTATTGTAGCCTTTGAGATGTGAGAAGAAGTCACTGACAGCTTCTGGGAAGGGTCTACCACTTTTCAGGAGGAGACAGTGCTTTATCTGCCTTGCCTGGATGTGACACCTGGCTCAGCTGCTAAATAGAAGACACCAGAGTCCCAAGAGTCACAGCATGTGAAACTAAACCTTGATGTACCATGTCTGGAGTTTGACTAACTCTGGGTTAAGGATTACCTTATTTATCTAAGCCTGTTTGATGTTGTTTTGAGAAAAAAAACATTGTAACCAATTTCTGGGGATATTCCTTCTGCTGCTAGGGGATAGCCTAGGAGACAGGTTTTCACTTAACATATGCACTTCCTGTGTGACTTCCTGTCAAACCCTCTGTCCCCTCACCTGAAACCTGGAAGCATGATGACTCAACCACAATCCAGATTCTAGCTTTGTGAAGTCTCCTGATTAAGTGTAGATGAAAGGAGGACTTGGTGGGGTAAGGGGGAGCTAGAAATCAGACTCTGAAGGTTACACCTCTTCAGGGAACCAGTGTTGAGTACCCAGGGCAGGAGGTGACTATGTGTCAAGCCCTGCATTAGACAGGTACTGTGGATACATGTGCTTGTTGAATATTTACAATAGCCCTACAAGGTGGGGTTGGAACATTGCAGTTTGGCTCAGGGTAGGGCTGTTCTGGTGCCTTCAGAGCCCCAGCAGCACACAGTGGATAAAAAGATACTGCCTGCCTTCAGCATCAGACAAACCAAAGGTTTCATCCCTGCTTTGCAACTGTGTATCTGAGCAACCTCAGCAATGTTCCTTAACCTTTGAGCCTGGGCTTTCTCATAGTAAAATGGGGGTCAGAAAATCTACCCCACATTTACCATAAGAAAGTAATTCATTGAGGTCCTGGCCTGCCATTGGTGCTCAGCAAATGTTAGCTGAGTTCTGCTCATCCCTCCACAGTCCTACCCTAAATGCACAAGCTATTTACCCACAACCAACAGAGGTTGTGGTAGAGAGTCACTAAAATACAAGAGTACCAACATGTCAGGCATAGGGGAGGGAAGAGAGGATATGGGTCCTCCTTGACACTGGTGGAGAAAAGGGATGTGGCCAACTGGGACCAAGTCTGGAACAGACAAACCTTGAACCCATCTGAGCAGATAAAAGCTTTTAGACTGACTGTTACATAACAGGTCTGCCAAGGAGGCAGGGACACCAATGCCTTTTTAGCAGGGGAAATGGAGTTTCTGGGGGGTGTGGTAGCTCATTAGCACCTGACACCAGGAAAGATATTGGCTGATCACTTTAATGTCTGTGACTCAATCTTTTTAAAAATCGTTGACCCTCTAGAGGGACAGCAGTGCAAAATAGAGCTCTATCCAGAAATCACTCATGCTTTTCATTTTGAATCTGAATATTCTGACAGGGCCTTTCACAAAACCAGGCCCAGGAGATAGGGCAACCTTACACCACTGGCCTGCTGCTTGGTCCACATCCCCAGGAGGTGGCAGAGTGGCCTCTGCTGGCTGAGCTGGTATCAAGAGAGGTGGTGTCTTGCTTAGAGCTGTTCTCTAAGGAAAGAGACATGAAAATTTCCCAGGTGCTGATTTTGATCTTTTAGCTCTATTTACTGCATAGAATTTAATAGGGCTACTGAATGTTACTTATTTCCAGGGCCTGGGGGATAGGGAAGCTAGGGTCCTAAATGAGAAAGACAAATACCATATGATCTCACTTATAACCGGAATCTAATAAACAAAATAAACTAGTGAGAAAAATAGAACCAGAAACATGAGAACATGGAACAGACCAATAGCTATAGGAGGAGTGGCAGGAGTGGGGGAATGGTAGAAGGAAGGGGAAGGGGCTAATTAAAGAACATGTATGAACAACCCACGGACATGGACAATGAGGAGTGGATTGATGGTGGGATAGAGCAGTGGGATGGGTGGAAGGAGGCAAAAGGGAAAAATGGGACAACTTAGTAAAGTAAATAATAAAAATATAAGTAATTAATTAATTAATATCAGAAAAGAAAAAAACGTCTGCAAGAGGCCTGGATTGAAAACGTGCTGCTCAGAAGCATCCAAAGACTTAAAGAGTCTGGCATATGAGCCATTTCTTTAGAACTCGAGCTCACATTTTCCAATTATGCACCGGGCAGTATTAAAAATAAAAAATAAATATTCTTTTATGAATGCATGTTTTGTACTTTTATGTGGTTCTTAACCTCTCTTATTGCTAACTGTCCTACCAAGTCCATAAAATAGGCATTACTATATTTACTTTAGAGATTTAAAAACTAAGCAAAAGTATTAATAGAAATAGAAAGATAGGAAGTGGCAGAAGCAAGCTTCAAATCCAGGACTATCTAGACATACGTTATCCTGCCCGCTTGTCTGTGACTTTGTAACAATGGAACCACTGCCCTAGAAATAGGGAGAGGTGGAGAAACCCCAAAGATGGTGCATGCATGTGATGTGTAGCCCCGGCAACTTGGACAATGAGCTGCATAACACACACACACATGCCTACACACACACACACAAGACGAGCAACACTGGTGCCAAAAACCAGGAACATGACTGTATGGGAGGGACATACCCTCTCATCTGCCTCTGCTATGTAGGGGATTCCAGAGGGAAGCTTTAAAAGGAGAGCAATCCTGCATGCTCTTGTGGAATCTCCCCTCTTTCTGGACCAACTGGGGCTGGAGTTCTTGGGCCCCAGACATTGAACTATGATCATATTTCCCAATGCTCTAGTGTATCCCATCCTGAAACACCTACAGGAAGGGACCCATTATGAAATGGATGCTTTGATGGATCCCATTAGGCCACATTTGAAGGGCACCCATTTGCAAAGGACTGTTCAAAGGATTATGCAAGCCTGTCAGATATGTATCAGAAACAACCCTAAGACCGAGCACACCCAGCAGAAAAGGAAGTACAATATCAAAGGTGATGCCCATTTGAGGACAGGGAAGTGGACTTCACACAAATGCCTAAGACCAAAGGGAATTTTAAATTTGTATTAGTTTTATTGTATTATTTGTGGACACTTTTTCTGGGTCAGTAGAAGCATACCACACTAAAACTGAGAAGGTGACTGAGGTAGCAAAACTTCTACTTAAAGAAATAATTCCCAGGTTTGGACTTCCTCACCATATCCAGTGATAATGGACCATCATTCACTTTGGAGATCTCCCAGTAGGTTGTACAAGCACTACAAATAAGATGAAAACTACATGCATCTTGTAGACCTAAAACTACAGGAAAAACTGAGAAAATGAATCCAACAATAAAGAAGACCTTGGCAAAAATATGCCAGGAAATGCATTTGAAATGGGACTAGGCACTTCCCATCACTTTGCTCCAGAATAGGATAGCACCCAGAAGTGGGCTTATGTTGAGCTCTTTTGAAATAGTTTATGTGAGACCCTTCCAAATTTCAGTTCTGGGAACACTCTCTTAAATTTGGAGCATGAATGAAAACGTAAGCAATATCTACAATATTTGGGGAAAACACTAACTATTCTGCACAAGTTTACTTATTGCAGGTCCACCTACCCATCTGACAAGCCCTTACACCCATTCCAGCTAGGGGTGTGAGTTTTGCTAAGGACCTGGAAGACTTAAGGACTCTTGAAGAGCAGTTAGCTAAGCAATGGACTGGTCCCTATGACATCCCATTTACAATGCATTCTTCTCTTCAACTTGTGGGAATTAATCCTTGGATCTACCACACACAGATAAAACAGGCACCATCTGAAGAGGATTCAAACTCTGCTATTGTGGTTGATTCCATAAAAGAAAGCTGGACCTGCACTCTGGAATAAGATTTGAAATTTCTATTTTGGAAAATGAGAGCAGGCCTCAATGCAAAATGACAAGGTTCCTTTACTTGATTTATGTGTTCACAGACTCGGAGATTTTTAGCTGCCAGATAGTGAATTTGAGTGTGGTCCATTCCCTCATTAAAAAGGACAAGGATTGCCCTGGCTGGTGTGGCTCAGTGGATTGAGCACTGGCCTGTGAACCAAAGGTTGCCGGTTCAATTACCAGTCAAGGCACATGCCTGGGTTGTTGGCCAAGTCAGGTCCCACATAGGGGGTGCATGAGAGGCAACCACACATTGATTGTTTCTCTCCCTCTTTCTCCCTCCCATCCCCTCCATCTAAAATAAATAAATAAAATCCTTTAAAAAGAGACAAGGATTGAAAATGAGTTATGGTTATTCCCAATTGAGTCAGAAGGTCCACAAATCTTGCAGGAGGTAAGTAGAAAGTTGTAAGGCATACACGAAGCTAAAAAAAAAACAAAAAAACAAAACGGTTTGTGAAGGTTGTAGAGGCCATAGAGTATATAGATTTTTTTTTTTGAAAGGAAAGAAATCTCAGTGCTTTGGTTGAATTATTCTTTGCTTTAAGTTTTATTTCTTGCTTTCTGATCTTTTGGGGACTTAGGGAACTGTTTTATTTACATTGGGAATCCTCTGTCTCTGCCATTTGGGGCTTCATGCCGTTTGAATCTTGTAAAGGTTGTTTGCAGTACCAGTTGGCATGAGAATATGTCTCTGCCATTTGGAGCTTTGTGTCATTTAGACATACATAACCAATCTGGTGCTGGTTAGAGCCAAATGGGGCAAGAGAGCATGTCTCTACCATGAGATCAATTGGTGAGAAATAATGTCTCTGCCGGGAGACCAGTGGATGCACTGGTAGGTGAGAAAATGCCTCTACTATTGGGATTTCATGCCATTGGTGCCAGGTAGAATCCAGCTAGGGTGAGAACATGTCTCTGTCATTTGGGGCTTTTTGCCATTTGGGACCTATGGAAGATCATCTGGTACTGGTTAGAGCCAGCTTGGATGAGAGAATATTTCTACCATTGGGGCATCATGCCATATGGATCCTGAGAAAGGTAGTCCCTGTGACCAGTTACTGGGATTGGTTGGTGGACGACAGGATTTTAAGGCTAGTTTTTCTCCTCTCATTTATTATTTTTTATTTTTAGAGTTCCGATTTTTGCTTTAGATCTTTTGTTTTGCTTCTGATTTGAAAATAAATTGAGGTTCTTAAGGGTTAAAACTTTACGTTAAGTTAGAAAGCTAGGTAATAAAAGATACTCAAGGCATGGAAATGCAATTTTGGTGGATATTGAAGGGACAAGGATTTTCCTTTTTGCTTTGTATTTTTCTCCCTACCCTATCTCTCTAGAATTTGGTATTCTTAATAAGTAATGACATGAAATTTCCTTTGCATGAAACCAATAAGGCCAGTTTCAAAATATGGTTTTAATAACCAAGACTTGGATTGAATGCCATGTCTAAAGGAGGCATGCTTGACCTCTGGCTGTTACCAGAAAGCCTTGAGGAACTAAGATTGACTTTGAAAGGTGACAAAAGGTGAAAGGTGGAGAAATGGCCTGGTACCTTGTTTGGTTGTGTGGTTCATGGCAGTCTTTTCAGGGAAGAAACAAAAGTTGCTGTCCCAAAAGATGGTAAGGAAGAGCCTTAAGGCACAATGAGAACCTGAAGGACTTGGGGGATATGAGTACTGCGGGCAAAGCTGTATGGCAGTTGTGGGGCTTGGTTTCTATTCCCTGAAGCAAAGCCAACTTAAAAAAAGCCAATGTGTTCAATACTGCTGCTCTTACCATTTTTAAGAAAATGATGAGGGAAAATTGAAAACTGGCAGTCTTTTTGAGGCCAGTGAGGGTGATCTTAGGGAGGGGAATCAGGTTTTGAGGAAAACACAATGCTCAGTCACGATCATCAGACTCTAGTGCAGCTAACTGTCTTCAAAGTTTGTTTTCATTTGAGAGTTGAACTGGTTTAACCTGATGATATCAAATTGTCACTGCTTAGTATCATTTCAGCAAAGGCCTTGCAACTTATCATCTTCTCAAAAGATAGTCTTGTGGACTCAGAAACAATATAGGCTTCACTTAGGAAGCCCACCTGCATTGCCACCTCTTGGAACTCAATTGTTTGGCTGGACTAAACAGTTGAGTTGGTGAGGTACGGTGTGGCCTATTAGCTTTGCTTTAAAACTGTTTTCTTTTCTGCTTTAATAGTTTGTACAGGAAGGATCCACAAGTGTTAAAGGGGGGACTCCCAGGATATTCTCCTAAGCCTAATTTGTGTAGGGTAGGCAGTATGGCTTCAGACAGGTGTGACACACCTTGCACACCTTTCTCCAAGGAAACCATTTTTTTTTTTCTTATCAGGGACACTGAAGAGTTAGTCCCTACATTTTGTTATTTATTTGTTATAGTTTTGATTGTGCCTTCTAACCCTCTTGCCAAATTTGTTATCTCTAGAACACAACAAGGATGCCAACTCATCCAGTAATGCCATGCTTTGGACACTGCACACTCCACTTTCCAGGGGCAACCAACTGACCTGAACTTTGCAAGATCCTTCTCCCTCATGCGAAGGCTGCCCCACACTCCAGACCCCTGTTGTTAAGGACCTCTGGACCAGGGGAAGAGTAGAACTAGAACCTTGGACATACCCTCCCAGCTGCTTCCACCATGTGGGGAATTCCAGGGGAAACCTTTAAAAGGAGAGCACATGGGAATGCCACTCTCTTGGATTCTGCCCTCTTTCTGGACTGATGGGAGCTGGAGTTCCTATGCCCTGGACCTTGGAGACTGGGTGGCCTGGGAGTGTTTCCACAGGCTCCTCCCTGAGAGCTTCAGAGTAGGCCTGGAGTGCAGCAAGCTCCAGTAAGAGAGGAGGAGGAGAGGCTAGGATGTTGAGCTCAGGGAGGTGCAATCTTCCAGCTTGGCTGGCAAAATTCATGCCCCTCCCACAGGTGGGAAGCCATGGCAGCTGCCACCTGCCCATGGCCCATGTCTCCATGGTGGGCCTAGCAAGCTGGAACCCCTTCCCAGGACATGAGCTATGGTGGCTTTTGCCTGCCTATAACCCACACCCATGTAGGCCAGTCAGCTACAACCCCACTGCAGTTGGGGAGGGTCAGGTCCTACTCCACTCCTTGAGCTCTTTGGGCCTGACTAAGAGCTACTCCAGTGTTGGAAACAAGGCTACTAAGAAGGAAGTGATGGAGTGGGGAGAGGAGATCAGGTCAGCAGATCCTGGGAGGGGACTGGTGACAAGTTTCATGCTCACTCCTCTGACAATGGGGCCAGGGGTGGGCATCAAGTAATCTGTATACACACACACACACACACACACACACACTACACACACACACACACTATACACACACACACTGCACACACACACACACACACTATACACACACACACACACTACACTATATAGAGAGTATGTATACTATATATACTACTGTGTATATATATGTGCTCATACACACACACACACAGAGTAGTGTATATATAAATTCCATTTTCCTTTCCATGGACTCTCTCTCTAGAGTTATTGCCTATGGGCTGCAGGTGGTGTGACCCTACTAGTTGTTCAGTTACAGCTTCTCATCTCCATCTCATGCATATCTGCTTCACTTTTCTAGCTTGGGAAATCAAAACTCTTAGTTTCAGCTTTATATCTTCAACCCAATTATCTGAGCATTTGTGCTAAATCAGGGATCACTCCTTCCTCTCCTGAAAGAGTAACCACATAATTCCTGGTGAAACTAGAGTGAAAACTCTGTGCCCATATTCCTGGGTTCCAAATTATACTGCAAGTTAAACGGATCTTACCTTCTCTGCTTCACATCTTCTCCTTGGCCCTTTGGCACTGAGTCCCATGATTTTATAGCCCTCTGACCCATGCACTTCAGAAAGGATGAGAGGGAGGTAGGAAGCAAAAAGCATAGATGTTCCCCCTCCCCAGCTTGTGGCTTGCCTTGCAAAGCCCCAGAAATGGAGGATAACTGCTCTGCAGGGCATTAGCTCTGACTCCACATCTCCACTGGCTTTGGGTAAGAGGCAGCATGTCACAGTGCTGAGAGCACAGGCCCTATTTTCACAAAGAGCTGAACTCATAGCTGAGTTCCTTATGTGCAAGGAGACCTATGCCATTTGCCCAACTGCAACTGCCACATCAGTTGTCCCATGGAAATAACACTTCCCAGCAGGAATAGTAAGGATCAGAGTAAAAAAAATAATAAACTTATTTGGCATCTCTCCCATTACAGTAGTTCAATATATGGCAGTTATTATAGTTGCCTGCATTATTATTTTCTTTAAAAAATGGGATTTGGGTAGCAGAACATTCACTTGCTGACCATGATATTGTGTCCTGTGATGAGAAGTCACAGTGATAACAAGCTGCCTCAGGGGCCAAAGTGGAGACTGCTTTGGTTCTTCTTCTTCTCACTTATCTTCACTTTAGACCCCCAGCTCCCTCTGAGCAAAGGAAACCATTTTCTGAGACACAGTCAGTCTGTGGACTCAGGGTACAGACAAGCCCTTTCCAAACTTTGGATTGGAGGCCCCAGCACACACGCCTCTGCAGCATCTCCCATGTAATTCCCTCTCCCATATTTGAGTCACTTTTCACATGTACAAAACAAAAACAGTAACTTCTAACACCAACTGTCCAAGCTGAGCCAAACTTCACAACTGAGGAACGCAGCCCCCAATAAGACTGCCCTCACTTCTAACATCAGTCATAAGCTCTCAGGTTCCCAGGCCACCTGGAACTTCTTGCCAGCTAGCTATAAATCCAGAGGTTTCCCTGACCTCTTCAAGTTTGATAATTTACTAAGATGACTCAGAAAAACACTATACACATAATTAAAGTTTTATCATAAAAGATATATAAATGAGGAACAAAGGACTTGGGTGAAGGGCTGCATACAGAGTTCTGTGCCTTCCCCTCATGTCCTCGGGATGTATTACCTTCCTGGGACATTGATGTATTCACCAACCAGGAAGCTCTACTGTGCTCTAGAGTCCAAATTTTTTATTGGGGGGTTATTCCAAGGGAAAAACTGATCATATCATTGGTCAGGATGTTGACTCAATCCCCAGCTCCCATCCCTTTTGCAGGATTGGATGAACTTCACATGGCTCAAAGACCTGACCCTCTAATGACATTGTTGGTGTTTCTAGCATGGCTAAGCCCTCTCCTGAAGTACCTAGATCCACCAGAAATCACTTCATCAGCATAAACTATTAGGGCTCATCATGAATAACAAAGACATTCCAATCACTGGAAAAATTCCAAGGGTTTAGAGGCTCCTTTCCTTTCAGGAACTTGGACAAAAGCTGGTCAGAAACTTTATCCTGCAGAAGTTTGTGTATCTACGTGCCTCAGTTTTCTTGCTCACACTTGCATGCATCTCCTGTCATGCGAAGGGTATGTCCTTATCATGCCATGTAAAGTCCTTCATTATCTGGCCTCATCCCACCTTTCCAGCTGTCTTTCCTGCCACACTAAAAACTCAACACTCTTCCATCAACAACATAATCTTGTGTGATTTCCCAGATATTTTTTGCCCTCATTGTCTGACATGAGATTACTTTATGACCAACAATCATGGCTCTACTCAGAGAACTTCTCCTCAGCTTCACGGAGTAGGGTTTACTGTTCAGTCTTCGCTATAGCCAAGGCTCTTTGATCATGTTTCTGTAATCATAATTAACATTACTTTCTATTTAATAGTTTTCCCCACTTAATTTTCAAGATTGTGTATACATAAAAAATGCATTTTTTGCTCCAAGACACTAAAACAACCTGGCTTAGAGACTAAGGACATTTCTAGTTTACTTAAGAAGTCAGAAACTACTGTAGCAGTCTTGAACAGATGGGTATTCTACCAAGCATTTATCATTTAATGTGAAAAAAAACAGCAGCTGCTACAGTTGTAGGCATCATGTGCCATTACAACAGGAAGGAAAGAAATAAATTATAGGACTTTCTCCTTCTGCACTTATCTCTCCTTTCAAAAGAAAAGTATGTTTGGGTAGCCCTCAGTAGACTTCCCTTTACATCTCATTGGCCAACACAAGTTATCTCCTAGACCAATACCAGCAAAGAGAATGAATTGCTGCACGTTGAGCCAGTTATGAGACATCCCTACAATTGACATATCACTCCCTAAACATAGTTGAGGTTCTCTTCAGAAAGAAGATTGTGGAATGGTAGGATTTTTTGACATGGAGTAGATGTATAATGTGTCTTCAAATAATGAAAAGGCAGTCAAGGGTATGAAGAAAGGAAGGAGAGAATCAAGGAGGAGAAAAGGAAGCAAGCAAATAGGTAATAGTGTTAAGGGGGAAGGAAGGATACAAAACAGAAAAGTTTAAACCAAAAAATGCAAGGTTCTACTTTGTAAAATTAAATGTTCTTAAAATTAAACCATGTAATTAGGTCTTACTATGGCTGGTTTCCAAACTTTTTGAGACAAACTTTTATGTAAAAAAAAATCTTGCTTTATTTCATTTTGTGGATCAGTATAAAGCAAAGACAATCCATTTTCCACCCAGAAATGACTTGTAGCACACACTTTGCAGGTTGTTCCTGGTTTGCTCTTGGGAGAAATTCTCATTACCTTTCTAAAGTAAACACTTTCTTTGAAGACTGATAGTGAAACAGAACAAAATTAAATAAATGTATGTAAACTTAATTTTTTCAACAAAGTAATTTCTTCTTAACCCTAAATGCTGATGATCTTGTTGAAATACTCTAGATTTTTAGGCAGGGTTTAGACTCTTCAGCAACTACCTTCTAAAAAGCCCAGATTGATGAGCCTTGTTTCTGTAATGCCTGCATTAGAAGAAGGGGATACAGGAAATATAAGAAGTCGTATCAGAAGTTGCACCCCAGAAATGTCTAAAAGTAGAGAGGGGCTCAATCAGGCCCACAGTGATGTTCACCTCCCTGCTGATAGGTGGATCCAAGTACATTTCAAAGGTTTTGATGATGAAACTCACCCAGTTATGTGTGGTTTGGTCATTCTTCAAGTGCAGATGTTCCGCAATGTCAAATCGAACGAGGCTAACCCTTATAATGTCATGTAAAATGTAATGCAATATAATGTGTGTTTCAGGTTCATGTAAGCTAAAACCAGTGGATTTCTCACTGCCCAAAAGACCCACCTCCCTAGCCAGCAACACCTGAACTCATGAGCTAACAAGATGGTCCTTGTGTTCAGTGCTGGCTGGGAATGAAGGCCACATTGAATCCCCAACAAACTCCATTGACTTCACACCCTGCCCTCTTAAACTTATTTACAATTTACAGCAATGATGTAAAACCCTGAAATGTATACCCAAAGGAAACCATTATAAATAAATATAAATATATCAGGTGTTCATGTAATACTGTTTCATTATAATGTTGATGAGATGCTATAGGAACATAACTCTTGTTTCTATCAATTAACCTGTGGTAAAATTGGTTTCATTATATGTTTTTCTTAAAGTCACAGAACCTATCAACCATGTTAAAAAAGGTCGTACTGAAGATGGAGGCATAGGTAAACACACTGTGCCTCCTCGCACAACCAAAATAAGGACAATAATCTAGAAACAAAATAACAACCAGAACTGACAGAAAATTGAACTGTGTCGAAGTTGTTGGACTTCCAACAACCAAGGAGTTAAAATAGACACATTCATCTAGACTGGTAGGAGGGGCGGAGTCAGTGGCCTGGCAGAGAGGGGTGGCAGCAAATAAAGAGGTGGCTTGTGGACCCCAGGCTGGCAAAGCAGTAGCTGAGGGACCACAGGCACACAAGACTGCATCTGGTGGATTCTGGGCGAAGGTGGCAGCGGGCAGACCCAGAGAGGCAGGGATTGTGGGGCATGGTGTGGCACCCAAGGCAGCTGACCAGGCAATTCCTCATTCGTGTGCAGATAAACCAGGAGAAATTGGGGAGTGAGACACACTGCACAACCCAGTGTCCCAGGGCAGGGAAATAAAGCCTCAAAACACTAATTGAAAACATCTGTGGGAGTTGACGTGCCAGGAGAGACACTCAGCCTCACAGGAGAGATCATTGGAGAGACCCACAGGGTCCTAGAATGTACACAAGCCCACCCACATGGGAATCAGCACCAGAAGGGCCCAGTTTGCTTGGGGGAAATGGGGAAAGGGATTGAAATATGACAGAGAGTGGAGCAAATGCCATTGCTCCCTCTCAGACCCCTCCCCCACATATACCTTCACGACCCAATGACTGGGTTGCCCCCCCTGGAGAACACCTAAGGCTCCTCCCCTCACTGTGTAACAAGTGCAACAAGACAAAAAAAAAATGGCCTAAATGGAAGAAAAGATCAAAACTCCATAGCAAATACAACTAAGCAACCAAGAGATAGCCAACCTATCAGATGCACAGTTCAAAGCACTGGTGATCTGGATGCTCACAGAATTGGTTGAATTTGGTTGCAATTTAGATGAAAAAATGAAGGCTATGCTAAGTGAAATGAAGGAAAATGCACAGGGAACCAATAGTGATGGGAAGGAAACTGGGACTCAAATCAATGGAGTGGACCAGAAGGAAGAAAGAAACAACCAAACAGAAAAGACTGAAGAAACAAGAATTCAAAAAAATGAGGAGAGGCTTAGGAACCTCCAGGACATCTCTAAATGTTCCAATATCCGAATTATAGAGGTACCAGAGGGGGAAGAGGAAGAGCAACAAGTGGAAAAGTTATTTGAACAAATAATAAGGGAGAACTTCCCCAATCTGGCAAAGGAAATAGACTTCCAGGAAGTCCAAGAAGCTCAGAGAGTCCCAAAGAAGTTGGACCCAAGGAGGAACACACCAAGGCACATCATAGTCATGTTACCCATGATTAAAATGAAGGAGAGAATCCTAGAAGCAGCAAGAGATAAGGAGTCAGTAACCTACAAAGGAGTTCCCATCAGACTGTCAGCTGATTTCTCAAAAGAGACCTTGCAGGCAAGAAGGGGCTGGCAAGAAGTATTCCAAGTCCTGAAAGGCAAGGACCTACATCCCAGATTACTCTATCCAGCAAAGCTTTCATTTAGAATGGAAGGGCAGATAAAGTGCTTCCCAGATAAGGCCAAGTTAAAGGAGTTCATCATCACCAAGCCTTTATTTTATGAAATGTTCAAGGGACTTATCTAAGAAAAAGAAGTTAAAAACATGTATAGTAAAATAACAGCAAACTCACAAATATTAACAACCACACCTAGAACAAAAACAAAAACAAACTAAGCAAACAACTAGAACAGGAAGAGAACCACAGAAATGGACATCACATGGAGGGTTAGCAACAAAAGAGTGGGAGGAAGAGAGAGGGGGAAAAGGTACAGAGAATAAGTAGCATATATGGTAGGTAGAAAATAGACAGGGTGAGGGCAAGAATAGTATGGGAAATGTAGAAGCTAAGGAACTTATGACACATGAACATGAACTAGAGGGGGGGAATGTGGGTGGGAGAGGGTGTGCAGGGTGGAGGGGAATAAAGGGGGGAAAATGGGACAAGTGTAATAGCATAATCAATAAAATATATTAAAAAAATAAAGATCTTGCTGTATGTAAAATGATAGAACATACCTACACACACATATATGTCCCATGCACATATATGGTTCAGAATCTTGTTATTTCACTTAATGACAAGACTGACAGAACTTTTCATATTAGCATATTTGAATATATTTCACTGTTTAATAGTTGCAAAATATTTTTGGTATGTATATTCCTTAATCTATCTAGTTATTTATTTGTGAATACAGAAGTTTTATCCTCATCCCCCATTTTTAGCTATGTATACAAATAGCCACCAAACATGAAAGAGATTTTTAATTACACTCATAATTAAATAAATTAAAATCAAAATAACCATGTTTGGTAGCTATTTGCATTTTTATTGTCATGAAGTGTTTGTTGATATTCTATCTTGCAATAGAATTATTCACCTTTTTCTTATTCATATGACAGAGCTCTTTGCACAGTAAGGAAAATGCCCATTATATATCGTGTTGCTAATTTTCACCAGTATCCTGTTTATCTTTTGGCTTTGTGTACTTTTATGTAAAAAATAAAAAACTTTTTTTGCAAAATTATTTAAATTTTTATTCATTACTTCTGATCTTTCTTCATCAAGATTACTTTTGAGGAGACTCAAAAGATGGCAGCAGAGTAGATGGAATCTGTGTCCACTTGTTCCTGCTCCTAAACTAAATTTACAGCTGAACTATAAACAGATAAATATTATTGCTGTTGAGCTCCTTTGCCCTAGCAGTGAGGGGTCTTAACCTCATGCAGGGATTCCTAACCCACAGCAACAGAGATGGGAAGAGGAGACAGAGTAGCATCTGATAATGAGAATCAGTGGGAATCAACCATGCTTGTGATATTCAGAGTGCACCCTTTTAGCATAGAATACTCCTACTGTTGCAGCAGCACCACCCTGGACACTTTATGATACCAGGTCAGACTGCTGGGAAAACCAAGCTGCCACATTGGGTCTATGGAGAGACCTGCAGGCTACAGCTAGCAGTGACTTTAAGGGCCTTTTATTTTCTCAGGAGGTTTTGGGCAGAGACCCACACAGTGAATTAACTGAGTAGCTTGGGAAAGAGAATAAATCTCCCCCATATCAACTGTATAGGTGGTGCCCTGCCACCCCACCTTTGTGCTACTCATGCTGCTTGTTTTGGAGGTGAAAAGGAGCTGTGCAAACCTGGGAATTTTTGTCCTATTTGCAGTTTTTGGAGTCATTCCACACCAAAGTGGGACATTTGGTCTTCCCTTGCTGAAACCAGCCATGCAGAAATATGGGGTGCAGCACAAGGCAGGGAATTTGGGCCCCACCCTGCTTTGTTGGCAGTGATCTGGATGCTGCACAGAGCTAAGAGTTTTGAACTGTATCTCCTGAAAAGGATTCTCTCTAGGGGCCAGACAGATGAATGCTGATCAGCTTGGATATTTTGCAGGGAGGTAAACTCAGTCTCAGGTCATGTTACCCTGGGAAGGTGAAGAAGTACCTGTCCCTCTCCTACAGGTTTACAGGCACCAACCCCAACTGGAAATTTTGGTACCAACCCCAACGGGAAATTGTTTATATCAGCCCTGCCAAGTCTCTGATTCCCCCACTGTATGCAATTCCATGGGGGGAAGGATGGGCAGCTCAGAATGAGGACAAAATGTGAGACCCTTGGAGGCTACTTTCTGGGAATGGGACAAAGAACTTAGTCTTCTCCTATGGGCTGGGCCAGCATCAGCCCCAAAGGGAGACTCTTTTGATCTATCCCCTGGGGTTCAGGGCTGCTGAACCTGATTCTGCAAAAAGGATAGCTGACTGTACCCATCCTGAATCAGCACTGAGCCCCCAGGAGAGAACTATAGCTGGAGGATCTGGCAGAAACTGAGGGTTTAGCTTTGAAGCAGAGGCTATTCTCTCATCACCGAGTGCCCTACAGGCTGTGTGACCTACAAGAAAGGGATCCACTAGCCCTATCTCAACTGGTGTAGGTTCATCCTACAATCTCTCATCAGAAGGCACCAGAGGAAGACTAGGCAACCTCAGGGGATACAGAATAGCTAAAGGGTAGAGGCAGACCTCAGAGAGCCTTGGTCCTTTACAGATCTTCCCCTGTCTGTATGCAGGAGAATCTGACTATTTTACACAGATTGGCTACTCACATCTACATACCCGTCCAGTAGACACAGACACAGACACAAACAGAAAACAGCATGGTAGCTACAGACAGGTAGACCAAAGCCAGTTGTTACACACAATGTCTGACAGTGACCTGTATCTGTACCTCACCCAAGTGGACCCAGAACCAACAAAACTAGTGGTGGGCTTCAGACCACACCAGAGCTTAACCCAACTAGCCACAGAACCAGTCACCCAAAAGGGGATTCCTACAGGCACCAGAACCTGCTGTGAACAATGTCTCCTCAAGGGAAAGCCCCTGAACAGCATCTCACACACAATAGTCAAAGCTTATCCTTACATTCTCCCACCCTGAAAGGTTAACTCTACCCACTAAAAAGCCAACAGCATTCAAGACTTGACTGCAATAGTAGAGCACATAACTTACAAGAAACACTCCTGATCCACAGAAGTCAGGTGATCTGGAAGTTTGTGCCACTGAGCCCAACATGAGACCTTCATTATAAAACCATCAGAGAAAATTTGGGAGACATAGCAGATCTACTTAACACACAGAGGACACACAGGAGACAAAGAAAAATGCCTCCTCTAAATGAAACAACAGAAATCCCCACAAGTGAAAAAATAAATAAGTAAAATGGAAAAAATACAATTTTATTCGGAGTTGAACATAATGTGTAAGAATACTCAAGGACCTTACAGGAAGAATGGATGGCTTCAGGGAGAACTTTAGAGATAGTAAGCATTAAAAATGATATAGAGGCCACAAACAAGAACCAGTCAGAAATTAAGATTACAATACCTAAAATGAAGAATTCACTAAAAGGAATCAACAGTGGGTTAGACGGAGCAAAGAAACAAATCAGTGAATTAGATGATGAGATAGTAGTATCCATCCAAAGAGAAAATTAAAAATAAAAGGGACTCAAAAGAAATTAAGAAAATCTAAGTGGCCTCTGGGACAACATCTAGCATAACAACTTATGCATCATAGGGGTCCCAGAAGGAGAAGAGAGTAAAGAAGGGGTAGAGAACCTGGTCAAAGAAATAATGGCAGAAATATTCCTTAACCTGGTGAGAGAAAAAGTCACACAAGTTTAGGAAACACAGAGAGTCCCAGTCAAGATGAACCCAAAGAGATGCCCACCAAGACACACCATAATTAAAATGGTAAAGTTTTGAAACAAAGAATCTTAATGGCAAGCAAGAGAAACACAGTTACCTAAAAAGTATCTGAAAAGGGCTGTCAGCTAATTTCTAACAGAAACACTTCAGGCCAGAAAGGACTGGCATGAAGTATTCAAAGTGGTGATAATGAAGAACATGCAACCATGAATACTCTAGCAAGCAAGATCATCACTTAAGATTGAAGGCCAAATACAGAGCTTCTCACCCCTCAAAAAAAATAAATCTATACCACTAAACCAGCATTGCAAGAAATGTTAAAGGACCTGCTTTAAGAAGAAGAAAAATACAATAAAAATGGCAATAAATAAGTTTTTACCTATAATAACCTTAAATATAAATACATTAAATGCTCCAATCAAAAGACATAGGGTAGCTGAATGGGTAAGAAAACAAGACCCATATATATGCTGTCTACAAGAGACCCACCTCAGGCTGAAGTAAATTTACATAGACTGAAGTAAAAGGATAGAGGGAAATATTCTGGGCAAAAAGAAACAAACAAAAAAGCTGGGCTAGTAATAGTTATATCTGACAAAATAGACTTCAAAACAAAGGCCATAACAAGAAACAAATAAGGTCACTTGATAATACAAAAGGGATTGATCCAACAAGAGGATACAACCCTTGTAAACATATGTGGAACCAATATACGTGCACCTAAATATATATATAAAAAAATAGTGCACTTTAAGAAAGAGATCAACAATAATACATCATAGTAGGGGATTTTAACAACTCATTGTCACCAGTGGATAGATCTTCCAGACCATAATCAACAAGGAAATAATGACATTAAGTGACATACTAGTTTGGCTGGGGTAAAGGGGGAGAGTGGTGAGGGGTAGGGTAAATGCAGACAACTGTAACTGAACAACAATAAAATAATTAAAAAAATAAATGACACACTAAATCAAATGAATTTAATTGATATAGAACTTTTCATCCCAAAACAGCAAAATGCACATTCTTTTCAAGTACCCATGAATTATTCTCAGATAGACCACTTGTTAGGCAACAGAATGAGTCTTAAAAATTGAAGTAGATTAAAATTATATCAAGCATTTTCTCAGGTCACAATGTCATGAAATCAGAAATCAACCTCAACAAAAAGGCTGAAAAGATTCATATATATGAAGACTAAATAGCATGTTATTAAATAAGGAATGGGTTATCAATGATATCAAGGATGAAATAAAAAATTACCTGAGAACAAATAAAAATAAATATACAATAACCCAAAATCTATGAGACACAGCAAAAACAGTCCTGAGAGGGAAGTTCAGAGCACTATAGGCTGACTGCAAGAAGCAAGCAAAAATTCAAATAAGCAATCTAACCCTAGACATAAAATATTGAAAAACAAGAACAAACAAAGCCTAAAGTAAGTAGAAGGAAGGAAATAATAAAATAATAAAAATTAGAGCACAAGCAAATAGCATAGAAACTAAAAAAGAAAAAAACCAATACAAAAGATAAATGAGACCAAGAAGTAGTTATTTGAAAAGATAAACAACACTAACAAACTTTTAATGACTGATAGAGAAAAAAGAAAGAAAGGACCCAAATAAATGAAGTCAGAAATGAAAGAGGAAAAGTAACAGATAGCACTAAAGAAACACAAAAGATAATAAGAAAATCTTATGAATGGCTATATGCCAAAAAGTTGGACAACCCTGGCAAAATGGATTAATTTCTAAAAACATACAATCTCCTAAAACTGAATCAAAAAAATAAAAAGGGAGGGAAGATGGCAGTGAGGTAGGTGGGACCTGAACCCACTTGCTCGTGCACCCAACTGGAACACCTAGATGGTCTTCCGAGGAACAGAGTGAACAGTTGACAGAATTCCAACTGATACGAAGTTTGGAAGTCAAATGTTGCAGAGGACATTTAAAAACAGACAGGAAGGAGACTTTGTAGGCCCACGGGAAGGTCTCTGGGCCATGCCCTGGACACCACAGCTGCCACGGCAGCTTTGGAGGAGAGCCTGGTCAGTGACTGTGACTTTGCAGCTCTCTCCCCTCCCAAAGCAGCAAGTTCACAGACCCAGACACTTAAACTCGCTGGGGAGTAAAGACACAGTAAGAGATACACACATGGTAGCATATCCTGACTGAGACTGTGGTCATCAATGGGGACAGTACCAGAGAAACTGAGGAACCAGGTGACAAGTGGAGATGGGAGAAAAGAAGGACCATAACTGGCTGTGACCCAGATGGTCTCTGGACTGGTCAGAGAGTTGGTCTGTGTGGAAAGCCAAGTGCTTGGTAGAAACAGCCTGTGCAAAGATGGGGAGTTAGCTCAAGAAAAGGCTTTCAGCCACTGTGCAAGGACCTTTCACACTTAGTGTCAGGGCCATCAAAGAGAGAGGAGGGGGAGGTGTGATTTGCTCCCACACAGGGCACCTCAGGGACTTATCAAAGAGGGGCACCAGGTGCTCAGAAAGGTAGCAGTACCCAGAGAGACTTAATTCAATAGGGGAACTTAACTGCCCTGAAGGGACTTTGCTGTATGAAGGCCCAGGACAACAAAGAGGGAGGAGGAGGGGTGCGGTTTGCTCCCACTCAGTGCACCTCAGAGACTAATCAAAGAGAAGTGCAATGAGGTAGATTAGAGGCACTCACCTGGCACATATACACAGTGGACAGTGTGGGCTGCACAGCTCCCTGAGGGCATGGGCCAGAAACTGGACACCTGTGAATATTGTAGCCCAGACCTAGCCCCCATTCTCCTGGAAAAATAAGAAAGGAAAAACAACAACAACTGAGTCTAGCCCCCCAGCCTGCTGCATCCAGGGAGAACAGCAAAACCCACTTGGCAGGTTTACAGTCAGCAGGAGGATTTTTTTCCCCAAGTGTAAGACAAAAAGACATGGAGCTGTGAAAAGACCAAAGGCATATTGAAAAAGAAGTCAGAAGGTGAGCACCAACAGCTAAAAAAAATTTTACTTCGTTATCCTTCAGAACTAGCATTTTATTTTTTTATTTCATTATTTTTGTTATTTTCACTTTTAATTTTTATTTTCATTTTATTTATTTCTCTTCTATTTGTTTAGCTTTTCTTTTGGCTTTGTTTTTTTGATTTCATTGTTTGATTGGTTTTCTTTACTCTCCCCTTGTTGCATTTTAATTTTTCTTCTTTCACTTCACTCGTATTCCAATAACACACTACTCTTGATCCTTAATGTTTTATTCTTTTTATTCAGATTATATATTTTTAATCATATTATTGTTATTCCAAATCCCACATAGCACCCTACCCTGGTCTTAATCCATTTTGCCATATTCCTGAGCTTTACTATTGCTGTGGTTAACTTTATGCTCTCATGCACTGCACCAATTTTCTATCCCTTACTTTCACTATATCTAACCATCTAACCTCGCATAAATGCTTAGCTTTCTAAAGTCAGCTCACATTCTTTTCCCTTTAATAAGAGTCTTATCCTTTTCACCTTTTATAAAAGTGGCTAGTTGAGTGAAATAGCGTGGTTATTGCTCTACTTCTCCAAAGGATCCCCTCTCTGTTCTCTACTTGGTTAGTACTTTAAATCCCATAGAATACTCTCCTGCTATCTTACTCCATTTCACCTTCGACCTGCCCTTGAGCACATATAAGTCAAGGTGGGAATTATAAGTACCTGTAAGCCAGCTGGAGGGGAAAACCCAACAGCAAAGGAGCTACCAACAACTAAAGTCCATGTACAATAAGAGAGCCCACACAAATGGAAGAAAGGGCAGCCCTAGAGCTTCCAGACAAGGAGATCAAAGAGATCACCCTACTGAGTCTCATAGAACTCCTACCACGGAAATTCACCCTAAGAACAGCTGGCAAAGCAGAGCATTGGGAATCACAGCAAAAAAAAATAAGAAGAGTCACCTAAAATGGGGAGACAAAGAAAGAATCAGCAATCAAAAAGAATGGAAGACTCCCCACTAAAAGAGCTAAAAGAAATGGAAGCAAGCAAACTATCAGACATAGAATTGAAATGAATGATGATAATGATGCTCAAGGAACTTGCAGACAACTACAAGGAACTGAGTGAGAACTACAATAGAATGAAAAAGGAAATAGAACCTACAAATGAGAACCAGGAAGAAATGAAGGATACGATTTCTGAAATAAAAAAACACACTAGAAAGAATTTTAAACAGGCTGGATGAAGTTGAGAAATGAATTAATGAGCTGAAAGACAAGGTAGAAACACCCAGGTAGAGCAGCTGCGCTAAAAAATGACTCAAAAAATGTAAAGATAGTTTAAGGGAACTGCGAGACAACATGAAACACAACAACATTCAAATCATAGGAATACCAGAAGAAGAAAAGGTGCAAGAGATAGAAACTCTGTTTGAAAAAATAAAAAAAGAAAACTTCCCAAACCTGGAGAGGAGAAAAGCCAAACAAGTTCAGGAAACATGGAAGGTTACAATCAAGATGAACCCAAAGAGGCTCACTCCAAGACATATCATAATTAAAGCACCAAGTTTTAAAGACAAAGAGGAAAACCTTAAAAAGCACAAGAGAGAAACAAGAAGTAACATACAAGGGAACTCTGACAAGGGTGGCAACTGATTTCTCAACAGAAACACTACAAGCCGGAGAGCATAGAAAGAAATATTCTGAGTAATGAAAAGCAAAGGCCTACAGCCAAGACTACTCTACCTAGCAAGGCTTTCAATTAAAATGGGAGGTGAAATAAGGAGTATCTCAGACAAAAGGAGGCTGAGAGAATACACCTCCACCAAACTAGCACTGCAAGATATGCTAAAGGGACTGCTTTAAGAAGAGAAAGAAAATGAGTGAGAGAGAAAGGAACACAGGTGCAAAGGAGGGATAAATAAGTACTTATTAATAATAACCTTAAATGTAAATGGATTAAAGGCTCCAATCAAAAGACGTAGGATAGCTGAATGGATAAGAAAACATGACCCACACATATGCTGCCTACAAGAGACCCACCTCAAAAAAAAAAAAAAAAAAAAAAAAAAAAAAAAAAAAAAAAAAAAAAAAAAAAAAAAAAAAAAAAAAAAAAAAAAGACCTAAACATACTGAAAGTAAAGGGTTAGAAAAAAATATAAACCTAAATTTTTTCCTGCCCATTCCAAGAATATGGGCAAAAAAAATAAAGCTGCTGTAGCAATCCTTATATTAGACAAAATAGACTTCAAAAAAGGCCATAAAAACAGACACAGAAGGACACTTCATAATACTCGAGAACCCATTGAGAAGACATAAATATCGTAAACTCGTATGCACCCAACATAGGAGCACACAAATATATAAGCAAAATCTTGGAGGATTTCAAGAAATGTATAAACAGTAACGCACTTATACTAGGGGGTTTTAACACCCTACTATAAAAAATGGATAGATCTTTCAAACAAAATATCAACAAGGATATTGCGGCATTGAGCAATGCCATAGATCAAATGGACTTAACTGATGTATATAGAAACTTTCATCCCCCAAAAGCAAAATAAACATTCCTTTCAAATACACATAAAATATTTTCAAAGATAGACCACATGATAGAATACAAAACAAGCCTTAACAAATCAAGAAAATTGAAATCATGTCAAGCATTTGCGTGGACCACAGGGACCTAAAAATACAAACCAACCTTAAAGAAAAACTCAAAAACACTCAAATTCATAGAGATGGAACAGCATTCTATTAAACAATGAACAGATTAATAGTGAGAACAAGGAAGAAATAAAAAAAGTCTCTGGAAACAAATGAAAATGAACACACAACAGTCCAAAATTATGTGGCACAGCAAAGGCAGTCCTGAGAGAGTAGTTCATAGCAACACAGGCCTATCTAAAAAAGGCAGAAACATTTCAAATAAACAACCTAACCCTATATATATATAAGAACTGCAGGAACAACAACAAACAATGTCCAGAGCAAGTAGAAGGAAGGAAATAACCAAGATCAGAGCAGAATTAAATGATGAAGAGAATAAAAGAATAATTTAAAGGATTAATATATCCAGGAGCTGGTTTTTTGAAGAGAAACAAGTCTGAGAAGCCTCTAAGCAGACTCATCAAGAAAAAAAGAGATGGGATACAAATAAATAAAATCAGAAATGAAAAAGGAGAGATTACAACTGATGCCACAGAAGTGTAAAGGATTGTAAAAAATTAATCTGAAGAGCTGTATGCCAAGAAATTAGAAAAGATAAGAACAATGGGCAAATTTCTAGAAAAATATAGTCTTCTAAAATTGAACCAAAAGAAGCAGAATGCCTAAACAGACAGATAACAGCTGGTGAAATTGAAGCAGTAATCAAAAACTCCTGCCACACAAAAGCCCTGGACCACATGGTTTCACAGGAGAATTTTACAAAGTACTTAAGGAAGAGTTAACCCCTACATTTCTCAGACTATTCCAAAAATCCAAACAGAGGGAAGACTCCCAAACTCTTTTTATGATGCCAGCATCAGCCTAATCTTCAAAACAGACAAAGACACAGCAAAGAAAGAAAACTTCAGGTCACTATCACTGATGAACATAGATGCTAAAAGCCTCAACTAAATATTGGAAAACCACATTCAGCAGTACATCAAAAAGATCCTACACCATGATCACATGGGATTCATCCCAGGGATGGTACAATATTCGCCAATCAATAAACATAATACATCACATAAACAAAAGGAAAGATAAAAAAATCACATGATTATATCAATAGGTACAAAAAAAAAGCATTTGATAAGGTACAGCACCCATTCATGATAAAAACACCCAGCTAAGTAAAAGTAGAGGGAGCATACTTCAACATAATAAAGGCCATATATGAAAAACCTACAGCCAACATCATACTCAATGGAAAAAACTAAAAGCTTTTCCAATAAGGTCAGGAACAAGACCAGGATATCTGCTTTCATAGTTTCTATTCAAAATAGTATTAGAAGTGTTAGCCACAGCAATTAGACAAGAAAAAGAAATAAAAGACATCCAATTGGAAAGGAGGAAGTAAAACTGTCCCATTTGCAGGTGACATATTAGTGCACATACAAAATGCTACAGACTCCACCAAAAAAACTACTCGACCTAATAAATGAACTTGGCAAAACAATGGGATAGAAAGTCAATATTCAGAAATCAAAGGCATTTTTGTACACCAACAATGAAATAACAGAAACAAAATTAAGGGAAAAAATCCCACTTGATATAGCAACAAGAAAAATAAAATACCTAGGAATAAACCTAACCAAAGAGGTAAGAGACCTGTATTCATAAAACTACACGACATTGAAGAAAGAAATTAAGGAAGACACAAATAATTGGAAGCATATACCATGTTGATGGATTGGAAGAATTAACATCATCAAATAGTCCATATTACCAAAGCAATTTACAGATTCAACACAATCCCTATTAAAATACCAATGACATAGTTCACAGATATAGAAAAAAGATTTCAAAAATTTATATGGAACCATAAACAATCCCAAATAGCCTCAGCAATTTTTACAAAGAAGAACAAAGTAGGGGGGGTCACAATACCTGATATCAAACTATATTACAAGGCCACAGTTATCAAAACAGTTTGGTACTGGCATAAGAACTGATATATCTCTTAGAGCAAGGGCAATAAAGGAAATAATAAACAAATAGGACTTTATCAAAATAAAAAGCTTCTGCATGGATAAAGACAACATCAATGAAATGAAAAGGGAACCAACCACATGGGAAAATATATTTGCCAATAATATATTGGACAAAGGTTTGACCTCCAAAATATATAAACAACTCACATGACTCCACACCAGGAGGACAAACAATCCCATTAAAAAATGGACAAAGGACCTGAACAGACACTTCTCCAAGGAGAACATACAGAGAGCCCAGAGACAGATGAAAAGATGCTAAGCATCACTAGCCATCAGAGAGATGCAAATTAAAACCACAATGAGATACCACTTCACACTGGTTAGAATGGCCACCGTAAACAAATCAATAAACAACAAGTGCTGGCGAGGTTGTGGAGAAAAGGGAACCCTGGTATATTATTGGTGGGAATACAGACTAATGCAGCCACTGTTGAAAACAGTATGGAATTTCCTCAAAAAACTAAAAATAGAACTGTCTTTAGACCCAGTAATTACACTGCTGGGATTATACCTTAAGAACCCTGAAATACCAGTTCAAAGGAACATATGTACCCCAATGTTCATAGCAACACAATTTACAATAGCTAAGTACTGGAAGTAATGTAAGTGCCCATTGGCAAATGAGTGGATCAAAAAACTGTGGTAACATTTATACAATGGAATACTACCCAGCAAAAAGCAAGAAGGAACTCCTACCCTTCACAACAGCATGGATGGAACTGGAGAGCATTATGCTAAGTGAACTAAGCCAGGTGGTGAAAAACAAATACTGTATGATCTCACCTATAAATTGAACCTAATCAACAAAACAAGTGAGTAAAATGGAACTGGAGACATGAAAATAAAGAACAAACTGGCAGTGACTAGAGGGGAGGGGAGAGGGCGTAACATGGGGAAGAAGGGGGAGGATCCTCAAGGAATATGTATAAAGGACCCATGGACAAAGACTATGGGAGGTAGGATTTAATGTATTTGGTGGGGGTGGGTAGGACACAGGGCAGGGATGGGGAAAATGGAGACAACTGTAAATGAACAACAATAATAAAAAGAAAAGAACATTAGCAAGATGAAAAGGGATACTATTTATGGGAGATCAAATTTGCCAATAATACATCTCATAAGGCTTTAATTTTCAAAATATATAAGGAACTAATGCAAATCAATAACAGGAAAACAAACAATCCAATTTAAAAATGGGCAAAGGACTGGAATAGACCATTCTCCAAAATGGACATATAGATGGCCCATAGACATATGCTCAACATCACTAATCATCAGAGAGATGCAAATTAAAATCACAGTGAGATATCACCTCAAACCTGCCAGAATGGTCACCATCAATAAGCCAACAAACAACAAGTGCTGGTGAGGAAATGGGGAAATGGGAGCACTGTTGTACTGTTGGTGGGATTGCAGATTGTTGCAACCACTGTGGAAGTATGGAGATAGCTCAAAAAATTAAAAACAAACTGCCTTTTGACTCAGTACTTCCACTTCTGGCAATTTATCCTAAGAATCCTAAAACAACTAGATAGATAGATAGATAGATAGATAGATAGATAGATAGATAGATAGATAGATATTCTTCCCTATGTTCAGAATAGCATTGTTTACAGTAGCCAAAATCTAGAAACAGCATTAAGTGCCCATCAGTAGATGAGTGAATAAAATGATGTGGTATATTTACACAGTGGAATACTATGCAGCAGTAAAAAAGGGAAGGATCTCGCCTTTTGTGACAGCATGGATGGACTGGAGAATATTATGCTAAGTGAAATAAGCCAGTCAGGAAAGACAAATGCCATATGATCTAACTTACATGTGGAATACAATAAACAAAATAAACTATGAACAAAATAGAAACAGAAGCACAGATACATAGAATGGACTGACAGCTGTAGGAGTTGTGGAGGTGACTGGATGAAAAGTAGGTGGAGGGATTAGCCAAAGAACATATATGAAGGACCCATAGGCATGGACAATTATATGGGGATTGCCTGAGGGAAGTGACAGGAGGCTGGATGGAGGTGGACAAAGGGGAAAAATTTGGGGACAAATTTTAGTAGCATAAACAATTTAAAGGCTACTTTTGAAATTAATCCTTTTTTAGAATTTACAATTATAAGTATTTTAAATATCTAATACTGTTTTTAAACTTTGGGCCCTAGCTGGTGTGGCTCAGTGGATTGAGCGCCAGCCTGTGAACCAAAGGTTTGCTGGTTCCATTCCCAATCAGGGCACATGCCTGGGTGATGATTTCCCTATCAAATAAATATTTGTCAGTTGTAAGTGAACTTTTGTTCTCAGTGCCTGTTATTCAAAGATGATAAAATTAAATTCCATTATCTTGTCCTTTCATCACGTTGGTACAAGAAAGACTATTTGAGGAAACTAAAAGCCAGTTAAATAATTGTGTAGACATTCATGGTAACAACTGTCAAGTTTCCTAATTTTCATATTGTAAAAGACTCCCAGGCTGTTGAAGTCCTAATTAAATCTACAATTTATTTTACTGTAATGTCATTTCTTTTATCTTTAATTAGGGTAATTCTTCCTTGCTGAATTACATTGAAGAGTGTTATAAAGGCTGTAGAGAAAACTGATGAAAAAGAAGTTTTGAAGATATTTGCTGGGGGAGGGATGTAGTTATTAAATAATGAGAAAAATTTTAGTCATACTTTCTTTAAATACAAGAGATTTTAAAATATCTTACCTGAGTCCTAAAAATCTCACTACATCTTTTAAAGAACTGAAAGCTATTAAGAATGTTTTTAGCTGAAAGTAACAGAAAACCATAGCTTAAACTATAGAGTATTTGTACCAGTTTACCAGGGCTGCCATAATGAAGCACTGCTGACTGGGTGCATTAAATAACAGAAATTTATTTTCTCACAGTTCCAGAAGCTGGAAGTCTAAGACCAAGATACTGACAGGGTTGACTTCTTCTGAGTCCTCTTTCCTTGGCCTATACACATGGCCATTCTCTTACTGCCTCTTCACATGATCTTTCCTCTGTGCTCCAGCATCCCTGCTGTCTCTCTGTCCAATGTTCTCTTCTTGTGAGAACACCAATTACATTGCACTAAAAAACACTCTTGTGCCTCCTTTTAACTCAATCATCACTTCAAAGACCTTATCTCAAAACATGGTTACATTCTGAGATACTGGAGGTCATGACTTCAACATATGAATTTTGTGGGGACAAAATTCATCTCATAACAGTAATTAATTATTAAATAAAATGAAGTGTTGAGGTAGGTATTGCAAGGACTGGTCTAGGAGCTCACCAATGTCAGAACCAGCATTTCTGTGTTGCTCAATGTCTTTCCCTCAAGCTTGCAAGAAGGCTGCTGCAGCCCCAGGCATTGCATTTGTAATCAAAGGAAGAAGAAATATGAAAAAGTGGTGCCAGAGTTTTCTGTTTCTTTTAGATGGAAAGTACTGTCATGGAAACTTTCTGGTAGGATTCTTTTCACCCTTCTTTGACCAGGACTATGCCACATGGCCATTTCTGGATGCAAGAGAAGCTGAACGTGCTCAATACTTACATCTGTAATAGAGTTAGAAAAGGAAGAATGAAGATAGAAGTTGGGTTAGCCAACAATGTCTGTCACATGGATTCTTCTCGGATGCCCTGGGTCCATATTTTCTTTTCTCATGTGTATGTATAATTTGTGATCCTGGTGCCTTCAAGAATGGTTCAAATCATGCTAAAAGTTACTGTGATGGCAACATTTATTATATATCAAATGGGAAATTACTTTTTAATCACTCACACCAATGTTATATTATTTTTAGTTAGTTTTCTATAATTCCTGTCCTTAGGTAATGAACTTGTATTAATTTGACATTTTAAAGGAACAATGGTAGTGGAAAAAATCAAATAACAAGAATATAGAAATTTAATTCTTATTAATGAACAGAAAAGTTTTATGAGTTTATTATTTTGACACCTATGTGAGAGGGTGAGAACATGAGAAATACACTATGTAGAATACATGAACTGAAAAGGGGCCCTAAACACCATCTGGTCTAACACCTTTTTTTCTATCTGCAGGAAAATAAAGGCTATTCAGTAAATTGGTGGAAAAGTCCTGGTGACAGCCCAGATCCTCCCCCCTTTCTAATACAGTATTCCCTATCCTACCATATCCTTTCTCTTATATAAACATATATTATTTAAAATATGTTAAGAAACCTTCAGTCTATAATACAATAAACACCCAGTTTCTTTCAAGGAAAGACATCCCATTAAGGTGAAGCCTGTGGCAACTTTCTGAAGGCACTTGTGGGCCTACAGCATTCCCCCTCAGTCCCAGCTTCACTGAGCCTGTCTTGTAGTTGGTATACTACATACCCCAAATCAGGAATCCCACAATAATGCAGGCTTCCATTCACTGAGCACCTACTATGTGTGCTAGACACTGAGCTCCATTGCTTTTAATCCTCATAAAAATTCTGCCAAGGGCAGTTATTAAGCCCCATTCTATATGAGGATTTTGTTAAAGGTTGCACTATATTTCCAAAAAAACATTTTGCATTCACAACTGCCCACTACTGCAGAGTGTAAACTTACTTGGAAATAAGGCCAATGCCAATGTGGTTAGTAAGGATGAGGTAATACTTGAGTAGGGTGGGCCCCAAATTCAATGCAACTGGTATCCTTGTGAGAATAGGAGATAGATACACAGGGAAGAGATGACTATGTGGTGACAGAGGAAGGGATTGGGGTGATGCACCTATAAACCAAAGAATGCCAAGAATTGTCAGCAAGCACCAGAAACTAAGAGAGAGAGAGAACATGGCCTTGCCAATACTTTGATTTTAGACTTCTGGCTTTTACTACTGTGAATTTCTGTTCAATATTTCTGCTGCTTTAATCTATACAATTTGCAGTATTAAAAGTAAACAAAAAGTAGACCAGGTAGTCCATCAGCAAAACAGATTTATTCAAGGAAAAGAAAAAGAGTTGCAATCCAGTGAGTGCAGCCATGGTGAGCCATGTGCAGGTAAGTCATTGTTCTTTTAAAGACAGGAAAAGGAAGTTAAGGGGAGGGGCTGTTATAACCATAGAACTCTGTTGTAACCACAAGGTTTTTTCTGTAAGGCTTTCATGAGTAACTTATTGGGTTGGCCAAAAATCCGTAAGGTTTTTTTTTCCATAAAATGAGACACATTTTTCTTTTTCATCAAAAACTTTGTTGGATTGGATATTTGAGTCTGTGGACTATCTCCCATGTGGTATATTATTGATTGTTCTCAATTAACATCTTGATTTGCTTGCTATCAACTTCAACTCAACTGCCCAAGCATAGAGCATCTTCCAGTGATAAATATTCAGCATGAAGCTTCACAAAATACTTTTTAAAAGTTTTATTGTGTTTTTTTATTAGCATTTAACTCCTTTACCCTCTCCCCTCTGCAATCATCACACTGTTGTCCATGTCCATGAGGTTTTTTTTCTTTTTGCCCAATCCCTCCATCCTCTAACTTCCCCTCACCAATAGCTGTCATATGCTCTCTATCTATGAGTCTGCCTCTATTTTTTTGTTATTTCACTTTGTTCATTAGATTCCACATGTGAGTGAAATCATATGCTATTTGTCTTTCTATGACTGGCTTATTTCACTTAACATAATGTTCTTCAGGTCTATCCATGCTGTCACAAAGGGTAAAATTTTCTTCTGTTTTATAGCTGAGTAGTATTCCATTAGTAAATGTCTCATAGTTGTTTTACTGACTCACCTAGTGATTGACATTTGGGCTGCTTCCATATCTTGGTGATTGTAAATAATGCTGCAATGGATATAGGGATGCTTATGTTCCTTTGAATTAGTGTTTTGGGTTTCTTCAGATATACAAGTATTCACAGAAGTGGGATAGTTGGGTCAAAAGGCAGATCCATCCTTAATTTTTTGATGTATCTCCATATGCTTTCCACAGTGGTTATACCAGTCTGCATTCCCACCAAGAGTGCACAAGTATTCCCTTTTCTCACATCTTTACCAGAATTTGTTGTTTGTTGATTGATTTATAATAGCCATTCTGACAGGTGTGAGGGGATATGTCATTGTGGTTTTAATTTGCATTAAATTAGATGGTTTGAATCATTTTTGATGATTAGTGATGTTGAGCATCTTTTCATGTCTATTGGCCATCTGTATGTCCTCTATAGACACTTGCACAAACTATTTTTGACACTTTAATCAGTCACAGCACCTTCTCCTTACACTGCACAAATCTTTTTTGTGTTTCAGCTTTATTTTTACCTTTCTTGAAGTAATAAGCATAAGATGCCAAAAATGTTGCTTATACTCTTCCATCTTCAATATTGAACTTGTTACACAAAAATTCAGCATTTTTGACATTTTCTAAAACACATGCTGATATGAAAGCTTTAACAATACAATCTAAAACAATTGTTTCAAATGAAGTTAAAGACAACTAAGCCCTACTAGAGCCATCTTATGGGAAAAAAAAAACTTTGGGGCCAACCCAATCGGATGTGAGAATTCCTCCTACAGGCCTTCCCAATTTCTGACTTGGTTAGAGTCATTCTCATAATATTGACATTTCCCCCTTTTGATCAAGTTCTTTCTCTGAAAGCAATAATGGTCAACAGTCAGGTCTTTGACTTCAGCAGCCTTTTGTCCCTCAGTGTCAAGAAGGACTTCTTGGTGTTGCTTCTAATGCTGTAAAAAGGTATATGGCCCAGAAACTGTGTCCAGTTTCAACTTTGTTCAGAGCTTAGCAACAACAACAAAAAAAATTAAAATCAACAAAACGAACTTACATTATACAATAATTCTAAATCAGAAGCTAAAACCTGAAAGAAGTGAAATAAGGGATCATTACTGTCTTGGACATCAGAACTCTTGATGACACATATAAAAATTAGAGAGGTTTACCCATTTCACAAGAAATTGAGAAATGTGTGTGTGTGTGTGTGTGTGTGTGTGTGTGTGTGTGTGTGTGTGATGGAGGAAACATCTTCCTTCTAAGAAAAAGAAAGGTTAATAAAGCAATAGTAAGAAAAGATTGTACTATCCAGGTCCAGTTATTTTGGGAAAGTCATATCCTTCAGATACCACCTACTTCAATTTTTTAGCAGCTGTAATTTCAGTCATCAGTCTGTGCCATTCCAGTCAGAGTTTAGTACTATCTTCAGGTGTACCACATGAATCCAAGAGTATACTCCCTGGAGGTTATCAGCACAGAGGTCAATCCACAGTACCTGTAAGAGCCCTTCCAGCCAGGCTGGAAGGAATTTTTTCCCAGTAAACAAAGTCTCCAAGTTTTAGAGTGTGGTATTTGGTGTTTCATCTTCTTGGAGCAGCAATGTGAAAAGATTGTTCTACCTGAGCATTGTTATTGTCAATTGAAGCAGTTAGGTCTTTAAAATATTGACGTATGTCTTCCTTTGTCAACTGTAGATTGAAAGAAGCTTGAGCCAAATGCATTAAAGGTCCTCTCATTATCCCAAAAGGTGGCAATATATGAATTCCCAAAGAGATGAATCAGATTTAGAATGACCAATAGCAAAACTTTCTTTCAAGATATTTAGAGGTCTTTACAAATTTTGTCATTGGAATCTTAATAGGAGGTGCACTGTGGATCCTGTCAATATCAGTTGAAGATGTTGCCCATAAATAGAATGGCAGCATATTCAATCAAGACAAATTATCAGTGCTTCCAAATTCAGCTACAGTGCCATCAGAAATGGAACAAATAAAACATATTAAAGGGTCATTTAGTTTACTTAATTGACCAGCTACTGTCAAATTTTAGCATTATTTCCCCCTTTTGGAAGAGAGAAATTCTGGCATGATATTTTCTAAGTCTCAGCCTAATAATAAATAGGTAAAGAGCTAAGAGAAGAGTGTGTATCTCTTAAATGTCCTTAAAAAGTGGACTAAGTTCAGAGACAGAAATTGGTTTTAGTTTATTTTGAATCCCTATTATTTGAATGTTTTACTAATCTAAGGCAAGGTCTGCTTCCGTGCGGTGGTGTTGAGCATAGAGAGTGTAACTCGAGTGCCAATAAAAACAAAGAGAGAGTCACTCCCTATGTGGAGAAAGGGTTCTCCAAGAAGATTAATGAGGAGAATTTGGAAAAATCTCTGTAGTTCTTCAGAACCCCATTATTGGAGATTAGAACAATCTTGGGAAATCAGTTAAAAGTCTGAGGTCACCTTTAAAAAATGCTTAAGTTTGTGACAATTTCTTTTCTAATATCATGGCTCTTTGTAACAATAGCAGAAGCTAGAAATCTTTTAGTTGTATACAGGCCTTCATTTCCCACAGTTTGCAATAAAAACTCTTAGGAGTCTTACTTCTAGTTCACTCATCTAGTTCACTCATCATGCTTATTTGCTTAATTAACCAAATCTAAGGTGGACATGGTTTCCCATTCCATTCTAATCCCTTTAACTAAAAGGGAAAGGTCTCAGTTCAGCCCATTAAAAAACATAGAGTTAAAGGCTACCCAAGTGGAATTGTAACAGGGTGCAGCCAAGAGGGAGGGCCCAAACAGGGATTTGGAATGGGGTCAAGGAGTTCAGGAAATATTAGGATGTCCTCACCCCTTCCCCCCACAGGTATGAGTTGGGGGAAGGGACACATGAAGAGCTATTTTGTACAGCAACAGCTTTGCAGCTAACCTCTGGCATGGTCATTTAACATATCTATAACCTTTAACTGGTTGCATGGATATGTTAATAGCTGTGGCCACGCTTTCAGTAAGGGAGATGGAAGTGACTTCCACCCAAGATGTAACTGGGGGCAGCTCCCCGTGGTTACAGTGCCTGTGTGAGAGCTTGCAGAAGATTGGCTCCATGACATGGGGTCAGACCTGCCCAGACTCACAATGGCAGCCCAGTAAACTTGGAATAATATAGGAATGCTGGCAGGTGTAACTGATGGTAGGAGGTGTAGGAAATGGGGGTGCAGAGGAAGATTGGCACAAGGATTTAAACCCAGACATGGCAGCCATTGAGGGAAGAGAACCACATGGTTTTGCCAGAGTGGGGACCCATGCAGCTTTGGTGAGGGGAGAACCATGTGTCTTTGGGGTGTACCCCTTGGCCACATGGCTTAGGAAGCAGGAGAGACTTTGCCTGGAAGAAAAAAGATGAAAGGACTTTTGCTAGTGGGCCATGAGAAGGTGCCACATGACTTTGGATTAACTGGGGTCAAAAGCTGGAGATCCTGATGGCGACACAGCTGATAGTGCCAGGAGCCTGATTCACAGACATCTGCTTCTTTTCCTGAGATACGATACCCCAAATTAGGGCAGAGGGAGAAGGAAGGACTGTGTGCATCTGTGGGTATCCTAAAGGACTTTGTTATTTTAATGAAGACATTAGGTTACTACTTTAAGTCTGTATAGCTTTAAATAAATATTTCCTTTCCTTTTCACAAATCTGTGGCATTGAGAGATGTCTTTCCTCTGGTGGCGGACAAGGGCACCTAGTGGGGGTTCCTTTCAGTAATAGTATATCGCACCTACCTTGGCCCTGTCCTGTAACAGAATTAACTTCTGAGATCAATTATAATAGTCATGAACAGATTCATTCGATTTTAGCAAGTCTGAATTTTGTTCTAACAAACATGTTACCAAACTGAACCTGGAACCAATTTGGGCTCTCGTCTCCTGAAATAAAATATCTTAGTTCAGGAATGCTGATAATGAAGATAAGATTTATTTCAGCTCTGCAAAGGTCAGAAACTCTAGGAATTAGGACCAGAGAATTGAGCCTGAGCTGTGAGTGCCCAGGCTTTTTATTGGAGTCAGAAGGTGGGAGTAGGCTCTTACATTTTGGCATTTTGACTGAGTTTCTACGGCTAAGGAGTATTAACAAATGGTCATTGTTATCTTCTGCCTGCAAGTGCACCCTGGTCTTTCTTTCCTCCTTCTTTAAGCCCTGTGAATAAGATCAGTAAAAGATAGTTGTTTCTCTTGTGTTTCTCTTGTGATTTTCGGAACACCTCCCAATTGCAAATGCAAAGAGAATTATCAAAGAAGTTCGAAGACCAGGGTGATTTAAGTTATGTATTCTCTGGTTAGGGAGGAGAGATAGAAACCATTTTCTCTCAAGTGTTCTTGATTAGGGCAAATGAGGTCTTGCCATTAACCGGCTGGCTGTCAGTTGCTCAAACTGTTTGGCCTTGTTTACTTTTCTTGTCTGTTTCCCCATTGCACTTTCCCAGGAATTTTCCTAGCTTCTTACTCTGCTGTCACGAATAGACTTTGGAAGAGCTATGGCAATTGCTCAGTGGAGGTCTCTGGTGAGTTTTCTAATGTTTTGACAAAAATCAGAGGGCTCATTTTTTCTTTTATAAATCCCTTTCAGTATGCCCCCATTAGGGAAGCTTCATCGAATGCTGAACCTGGCCTTTACTAACTAGCATGCAAACTAGTTGATAAAAATAAGAATACTCAGGCAGGCAGGTTTGAATAACTGTATTAAACTCCTCAGCAAATCAGTCAGGCTTCTCAGTTACCTTAGGAAATTCTTTAAATATGGCTTGTAAGTGAGCTTTGGTTCAAAGAATATAAAAGGCTTGAAGTATATTAGAATCCTCCAAAGGCTTAACTTGAATGGGGAAGTACTGATAGGCTCAGAGGAGGAGGGAGTGAGATAAAACTCAGATGGGCATAGCACCAGAGGCAGCCAGAGTCAAGGAAGCCAGGAGTGGAGGGCAATCTGGCCTAGGAGGTAGAGCTTGAGACAAGAAATTCAGGAAGAAAGAGCATTATGGCTCTAGAGATAGAGCCTGAGGCAAAAGATTCCTTAAAGGAGAGCAAGGTGGCTTTCAGAGGTGGAATCTGAGAAAGGAGTTGGTGGGGGTGCACCTCGTTACCAGAGATAAGGAACACAAGCCTTCAAAAGCAATCTTCTCTCTCTTTAAAAGTTTCTTAGCCTGTTAATCCTAAGACTTTATTTTGCAAAGAGACAACTTCAGATAACTAGTAATCTTTGGTAGCCTTGAATAACACTTAAAATCAGCATTCCCTTTAGTTTTGGCAATCCCAGATCTGAGTGTCTAATTCACTTTTGAGAAAAGTAGGTTAGGAGATCTCAAATGTTCCCCATAATGATCATTAATGTTCTAAATTACCTCAAGTCAGATCAGTTCATTTAGTTAAAAATGTGCACGAGATGGACAGTAATATTTAAACATAAATTCAGCCCAGGTCCCAATAGGAGGTTGCCATGAAAATATCTAGATCACTGAGATCCCATTTTTTTTTAGAGGATTTTCTCTAGCAGAGTGGCCCAAAGCAGTTTAAAACAGCTCAGCAACCTGTAGGCTTCGTATCAGCCAGTGTTACTTAGAATAGTCAGATCCCAGAGAGGTCAGACCAACAGCTGAACAACCAGTTCTAGTTGAGACATCCTGTTGTGAAAAGAGTTAGGCTAGAGGCTGAAACTCTTCTGTGGGGTAGTCTTGTTCAAGAGAAATCAGACCCAAGGCTTGTACTATTTCTGTGAAAACAACTAGCTTCCAGTTAATTTCAGATTAAAGCTAACCCGGTATCTAAGAAGCAGTCTGATTTGCTAGGGAGGCAGGCTAAAGTGCTGAACAAAGACTCAGAAACAAACAAGGCCTTTTAGGAAGGAAGGAAGGAAGGA